>JAVSBS010021460.1:0-25425 GCA_033124195.1 Coracias cyanogaster
AGCTCGCGTGAGGGCGGGGCGCGTGACGGCACGGGGCCGCCCAACGGCCGCAGCGGGCGGGGAGCCGTTGAGCGGCGGGGCGGCCTCGGGGGCGGGCGGCCGTCGGAGGCTTCGGCCCAGTGGGGAGCGGCAGCGCCGGGGCGGGCTCCTTCGGGCAGCAGGAGGCCGAGTGTGCGCGCCGGCCCAGCCCTGGCACCGCTTGCTGGGAGAGAAGAGAGCCGGGCCGGGCCCGGGCCAGCGAGCGCGGCTCCTGGCCCCTTCGCTGTGGGTGTTTCTGTACAGGGAAAGGGGCAGCCGCAGCCCTGAGGCAGCGAGCAGGGGCAGCTCACTGGGGAGGATCACACAGAATCGCCAAGATCGTAAAAGACCTTTTAAGATCATCGAGTCCAATCATTACCCTAACACGGACGCGTCCCCGGCTAAACCATATCCCCTAAGCACTACGTCTATATGTCTTTTAAATACCTCCAGGGGTGGGGACTCCACCACTGCCCTGGACAACCTGTTCCAGTGCCTGATAAACCTTTCAGTAAAGAAATTCTTCCTAATATCCATTCTAAAGGAGCAAGAAGTGTTTGCAGCAATTTCATTGAAACCTGGTAACCTACGGATGGTTGGCTTTTTGGCTGTCATTTCCCCCTGCATTCAGCCACCTAACATATGTAAAACTTAAGTTTTGGCGGTACTTGGCTGTTAAAAGCACGGTCACTCCTTGTGCCCGTTCCACCAGCCTTATATTGTGTCCTGACCTGCAATAGCTTACAATGAGCATTTTTTTAGCTACTTCTTTTTTGAGCCACTGTTAAGCTTTTGATATCCCAAAGGACATAGCAAGAATTTTTCTGCTTCTTGAAGTTGTTTCGAGCATCCTTTAAGTTTCTTTTCATACTTTTTACTTGATGTTTGGAAAGAGACACAGTGAGTGGAGAATGAATTCCCTTTTAAGCATCTGCATGCCACTGAAGTAATTTAAAGACCTATCTTACTCAGTTACAACTTTTTCAAGCTGACAAACCCTACTATATGTAGGCAATCCAGTATGATCCACTGGGAGTAGGGCAAAGGAGGCCAGGACTACTCTGAGTGTTCAAATGTGGATGCACCATTGTTTTATACATTAGCACAATGATGTTTCTTGTTCTGTTCTGATGAAAAAGAAAAATGTTTGCAGGCAGAATTTGAATCGTAGAATCGTTCTAGCTGGAAGAGATTTTCAAGATTATCAAGTCCAACCATTAACCCAGTACTGCCAGGTCACCACTGAACCATGTCCCTCAGCACTGTATCTACATGTCTTAAATACCTCCAGGGATGGCATCTCTAGCACTTCCTGGACACCTTGTTACAGTGCCTTACAACCTATTCTGTGAAGAAATTTTTCCTAATAGCTAATTTAAACATCCCCTGGTGCAACTTGAGGCTGTTTCCTCTTTTCCTACTGCTTGTTACTTGGAACAGATTGACCCCAACCTCGCTACAACCTCCTTTTCAGTAGCTGTAGAGAGCCTCCTTTTCTCCAGGCTAAACAAACCCAGTTCCCTTGGCCGATCCTTGTAAGACTTGTTCTGTAGACCCTTCATGAGCTCCACTGTCCTTCTTTGGATATGCTCCAACACCTCAATGTCCTTGTGGTGAGGAGCCCAAAACTGAACACAGTATTTGAGGTGGGGCCTCACCAGTGCAAGAAGATGCTCTTCTAGAAGATGTAATCTTCCATAGCCATACTCTTGGGAAGGCGCAAAAACACTGCAACCGGTAACTAGTAAGGGAGAGGAAATTTTTGGAAATTCAGCATATATAAGGGATGCACAAAAATACCTATCTATCCTAGTAAAAGTCAGTTATTGGCTTTGCAGTAATTATTATTACTTAGGCTTTGGATTATTGCAGCTGCTTCTGTAAGAGCACTGTACCAATCCCAACAGTAAATATGATGTTAGGTCCAGGGTGTACCATGTTTGAACAATGTGGACACTTTCAATCCCTTTACTCTTTATCTCAAAAGGGTGTAATAGAATGGGAAGTACAAAGAACGGAGAGGGTTGGCCAGAGGGTATGGAACAGCCCCCATCTTGGACTTTTCAGCACAGAAAAACTGGAGAGAAGATACAACTCTCTAATGGGTGGCATGTAGATACTGATCCATTGCTGCTTTGAATGCAGAAAGTTAGGGATATCAAATGAAACCATCCAGGGGCAGGTTCAAAAAAAGAGGAAATAGTTAATCTGCAAAACTTCTCGCCTCAGGAAGTTACATACCAGAACTTTACATCAAGTGCATTAACGTAAAAATTAATAGCAAAAAAACCCCCAGCATTACAGGTTGTGGATTCAATGGCAGGGCAAAGGCCTAACTTTGAGAGACTGATCTTTACTGAACGCTGAAACTAACTGAAATTCCACAAATCCCCCTAATGTGAAAATTTTTCTGTGTAAAACCCAGAACTTCTGTAACTGCAAACTGTCCTTTACCCACAGTATGTTCTGAACTGTTTTGATCTAAGGTCAGCAGGACAATAATATGAATTCTTACTCCCCGGGAAAAAAATTCTCTGTAACACCAAGATATAAACTACTGTCTCAAGGACCAGAGTATGGAAGTAATAAATATGAACATTTAAGAAGACAATAGGTTTAAAATTTTTTTATTGTGCTGCCAAGAGCCAAATTACAAGAAACCGCCTTACAGTTAAAAAAGTAAACAAGCAATCTGCTGAACCGCAGTGCACTCCGAGTGCCACATATGCATCTATTTTTCAGAAAATTATATCTGCATTTCTCTTACAAGAGCACAACAGGAACCAAAGTAAAAGAGTGTAATGGATACAGCACATAGGATAAATCATATCTTTAAAATAATAACAATAAAATAATAATAAAAAACATTTTACACCATGTCCTATATCCTGCTAATATTTTCAGAATATGGCCTTGATTGTAAAACAAAAGCAAGCATTTACAATTTCTGGATAAAGACTGCTTACTCTTATGCAAGGAATGGATGTTTTGTCTTGACAAAATCTTTGTAGTAACTGGACAGAAACATCTCTGTTTCAACATCAGATTGAGTACAAAACACTGGGGAGACTACATTTTTTCTTATTGGTGGTTGGAAACTGAAGTTACATAAGCAGAAAAAATGTTGACCCTTAATGATACACCTATTTTTTTCTTTGATGCAAACAGCTAGAACACCTTTTTGATATTCTAAAACAAAAAAATTGTTAATCTTCAGATTAATAAATTAGGTCATTATAATAATAAATTAGGTTTCTTTTCAGTTTTAAAGTTCAGCAACCTCTGACCAAGTATTTACAACAATACTTGAGAGTTCCTTTACAAAAAATACATTTTCTTTTCACATTAAGCATACTGGGTATCTGTGTCTCTTATGACAAGCATTTGTAAAAGAAAAAAGGCAATGCACAAATGGGTAATTAGTATAAAAGTGCCAAGACCTGTTTGGAAAGTTAACATTGTATTATACAGTCAGAGTTACAAATGAGGCAAGCTACAACAAACTTCCAGCTTAATGTGGACAAAATTCCAGTAGTTGTTTCAAACAATTGTTTGAAAAAAAAAAAAAAAGAAAGAAAGAAAGAAAAAAAAAAAAGAAAATCCAGGAGCTGATGGTGTTATTCTATAGAGCTGATTAGTGCTGCATGTATATTGTCATCAGTGTCTCTAGCCAATGCATTCATTAAAAAGCCTTTTTAAGGCTAAGCAGGAAAAATAAGAAACACCCTGAAATGTAGCAAGTAGCAAGAGCAACGCTTACTGCTATAATCGTGCACGTACTGTACACAGGCAAACACAAGAGTGCACACACACACACACACGCGCACGCACACAAACACTTTCAAATCAAATCAAACTGTAGGTAGAATGAGATGCTCTTTTCTTGTCGTTCCTAAAGTCACAAGCGATTAAGCATTGATATGGAATGCCTGTTTATCTGTTTCTGCTCTGGGTAAAATCTCTCTCAGATAAAAATACATTCAACAAGAAAAAAAATAGAAAAAATATATACTGTATACATAGTATTTTATATATACAGTATATATATGTATAGTGTATATACACATGCACGTATATATACATATGTATACCCACATGCATTTGTATATACATATATATACACAAACATACAAATACTTTTTGTTGTTTTTTAGCATAATTATATTTACATAAATATTCCTATAATGCTAAGGTTTAAAGAAGCATGATCTCCTTTTTTTTTTCTGAGCTTCAAAAAAGGTGCTTGAGTAATATACAATTAAAATTAAGCAGCTTCCTAGCATGGAAGTAGTTTCTAAATCTGCATACCAGTAAATAAGAACATCAACAGGAAAAAAACAACAACCTTAAAACAGTCTCTTTTTTACTCTCTTGTAAGCAAGAGCTTTGTCCAACAAAAATATTTTTCCTTCTCCTGTATGAACAACCAGAGATTGATATAAAATAACAAAACAAAACCACAACAGACAAAACAAACAAACAAAAGCCCCTGGAACTGCATGGTGTTCTTGACTTTTCCTTCCTTCCTTCAATACTGCTGTCAAAAGATCCAGTGCTCATATCAGGAATTACTTAGGCCTCAGTCATTTGCTAACTCTGCCAAAGTCTGGCTAATCTAGCCAATCAGCTTTGAAGAAAATAAAAATAAAAATAAAAAGCAGCACAAGGTATAATTTTATACATCCTTAATAAACCCACCCTTTATTTTCTGCTATAACCTTTTCCTTGCTATTTCTTTAACTACTGCAGCTTCTCATCATATAGAAAAATATTTGCAGCTACACCACACCTGTGATGTGACAAATTCTGTTCTAGGAGTATATTACTGTAGCAACAGCTGGAAAAAAAAAAAATCAGACCTTTTCATATTTTTTTTCACCTGGGGTTAGGCTTTGCTGCAACAGATGCAATTTCAGAGCAACAAGAAAAATATCCTGCTGCTCTGCAGTTATCCTTTATTCCATTTTCTTCTCCAGCCAAGCATGACCAGCTTTTCTTCTCTGAAGCTTCCTTTTACCTCATTGCCTACCCCTAGCCCCTGATTCCCCCTCCCAAGAAACCTCTATAGCTATGTTACAAGCAAATACATCTTAACAAGTTTTAAAACTTTGGTTCTAAGAAAACACTTGGTCAGTTATCTCAAGGAAAAGTGGGAATGCTTTTTCTGGCACATTGCAGGAGTCAGAGCTCATCCCAGTAAGGTCTTAGAGCTGTACATGTAGTCACAAATCCAATACAATCCACTAAGCAAGTGCACAATTCTAGTTTTATTTTAATAGCAGACTTAGTCTCTCTCTCTCTCTCTTTTTCTTAAATCCTTGGTAAGGGTGCAAGTCTTCAAACCGTTTGATAGAAATTATCTGCCTGTAGGTTGTTCTGTTTCTGCATGCTGTAAAATCCACTGTATCTTGAATCTGGGTCTGCAATTCTTAGCATCCTCTGAGAACTGTCCACCTGGACCATGGTACCTTTCTTGCAGTCCACATATACCAGTTGATTGTTTAGGCAAGAAGGCTGTTAAAACAGAATGGGAATATTCAGTAAATTTTGAAAAAATAAAAATCCACACATTATTTAAAAAGTCTTTGTGGTTCAAGTCCCTAAACACAAAAAAACCATCAAATCAGCAATGAAAGAGTCTGGACTTCTGCTAAACTCGGTAAAGGCTTATGCCAGGCACAGAACCAGACCAATGCTCTCTTCTGAATCACCATTCTTCATCTTCTGAATGGAGCTCTGGTACTCTCGTATCTCAGATGGACTGGTTAAACTGTTCTCTGTTAGTCTAGCACCACACAAGGGATTAAACTTGTTGCCCCAGATGTGCAGCAGCTCGTTTCCAAGACTTTAACAGCCTCTTGCTGCAATTCCACTAAGAGAATGGCAGAAAACTCGGCTGTTATAGCTAATCCTGGCATGGGGTGTCGTATGGGATCCTTGTATATTCGTTCCCCTGTGAGGTGGTTTATGGTTTAGTGGTGGACTTGGCTAGGTTAATGGTTGGGCTTAATCTTAAAGGTCTTTTCCAACCTAAATGATTCCATGATTCTGTGTATTACTACCTTAATCAGGAAACCATCCCCCTTTTATCTAGTATTTACTAGGCCTTACACCTTTGCAAAGCAGTGTGTTATTGCAGAGATGCCAGTGTTGATGTGGCACTTGGTAGAATTGTCCTTATTTGCTTTTAAGCGTAGAATAGGCAATTTAATTTTAGGCAAATGGGAGTAAGTGACGGTTTGAGTATGTAATGATCTACAAGTGTCAATACACATAAAATATTGCTCAAAGAAAGAGCTGTGCTGTGTACTGGCTTTCCAGTCCTGCTATTACTCTGTTTGAGAATCTTTCAACTGAAAGATTCGGCAGCTGAGAAGGTGGAACAACGCTGGGTGCACACTACCTTAAGTGTCTATGGGCTAAGCATGAAGGACAGGCAGTAAGCATACTCTAAGGGTACATATCAAGTTAGTGACAATGTGTATGTATCCTCACACTAAGCATACAAGTGAACTGCAAAACTTGAAAATTCATTTTTTCACTGATGTAGCTTCTTTTTTCAAACCTTAAAAAAGAAAATCGGAAAGCTTTTTATTACTAAAACTTTACATTCAATAACACTTACCACAAAAAGGTTTTTTTTTTACTCAGATATTTCTTACAAAATGTTATTTAAAAATGTTTTAGATTTGGCTGTTCAAATGTCTGTGGACTGGATTCACAAAAGTCCTGAGGGTTCATGGATGTTAATGGAATCAGGGCTAAACATTAGCAGTACATCTGTAATTTTAAACATCCTTTCTATCATCTTTCTTCTGGTATTGATATGGTTGAAGCACAGTTGTTGATTTGTTCTTTATCAAATACCTGAACTATTTTGAACAGAACATAAGCTAAAACAGTCTTGCCAAAATTTATTACAAGGAACCATCAGTCACCCAGCAAGGAACAGCAGAAACTGAGTGACAGCTTGTTGAAGAAACCTTAAAAGGAAGATAAATTTTTGACAAAGACCCTCACGAGAAATCTGAGTTTCGGTATATCCATGGTCTTGCATTGAATCTGTACGTGGCTTAAAGTGAGCCTTCTTAGCATATGGATGGTGCCTTTAGGTGACACTGAAAAAATGATGTTTCAGCAATAGAAGTGTTTGAGGAAAATGGTGTTCCACAAGCAAAAAAGTGCATAGAATGATTGACTATAGTTTCACAGATAAAGTGTTGTGGCTTTCACTTCAGCTTGAACCATTTTGTCACATAGTACCTGGATGATCCAAGAGCAGCCTTGCTGAGAGTTTAGGAGTGAATCCGTTAGAGTTAAAAGTGAATTTTTAAATACATTTGTTAGGAAATCCAGAAAATGGTACTGCTTACTTATCTTGAAAGATTGGAAATGGAATAATACCAATTCCTTGTGCTTGTTATTCAGTTACAGTTGAATTCAACTTTATGCTTTGACTGTATTTGTAAGGTTTTTGGAAATTACTTTTTTGATTTTTCTTTTTTTTAAAAAAAAAGCTCTGCAGCAGTGACAGAAAGAATGTGGACACTTCATTTTAAAAATTACTGTATTACTCTCCTAGGTGGAACTGAAGAAAAGACACTCTAAAATTGCGTTACAGGTATGGACAAAGTATGTTTGATTAGAAATAGGAAGTGGGATAAATTGGGGAATGGATATAAATGGCATTTGAATATGGAGTAAAGGCTTCATCTGCTGATGGAACTATTAGTCAAAAGCATACTCTTTTCACTGTTCATTTCCAAGATACCTGCTGCTTCTTGTTTTTGGTAGTCTCAGAATACTTTATTGGTAGATAATTCCTCAGATGTCTCTTAAAATATTAATCCCTGAACCATATGTCATTTTTAGAAAATGTGATAAACACTACTAGTACATACAATATGCGTCACTTCACAAGACTTTTGAAGCAGATGAAAGTTAAGAAAGTAAAAATATTATCTTAAAGAGTGTGACTGCAGATATGAAAATTGCATGTATTTACCTACACAGGCACAGAGTTGGATTATTTTTAGATTTTTTTTCTGAGCTTAATTTCTATTTAGTGCCAACTCATCACATTATGGAACAAGAAACGTTTTTGTTTGAGAGTGAAAAAAAATAATTTTGGAGACTAGATAAATATCAACAGACTGGTATAAGACAGTTTAAGATATAAGGAGAAAATAATTTACAAGAGTTCACATGATATGAACTCAATTGCATCCTACACAATGTTCTAGTTAATCTTGCTTTCCAAAAAAGTGAAAGCCTGGAAATAGTCATCAACACACCTTTGTTGGAGCTTTGTAGCAGGACACTGGAATCCACTGCTTTTTCTGGTTGACAAGCAGAAGGACAATGATCAGTAACAGTGCTATCATAATTGGAACTGTCACCAAGGCAACAGAGCTAACTGATGCATCTTCACTTGGGTGTGGTCCACTGCCACTTCTGTACTCTCCCTGGAGATGATTCATGTCTGCAAGGCAAATGTGAGCATTTGTTAGTAATTATAAATGGGCCTCAACCATAAAGAAGAATGTAATTATAGAAGTCCTAGTTACTCATACGAATTTGCACTTTCTGTCATGAAATGCCATCTTATTTATATAAATTAGAACAACTAAAAGCTAATATCTTGTATAGTGACTATATTAACTGGGAAAAGGCCACCAAAAAGAGAGGAAATAGGATAGAATCTAAAGCACAATAACAAGCCTGACATTAACCTCTTAGCTCAGTTGCGTTCATATAATCTTATCTGATCTCAACCAATGTCCCACTTGTAAAAAAATCTGCCTGTGTATGTATGCTGAGAAAAACCTGGAAGTCTTAGGATGAAAGTCCTTTATTTCCTTTAAAAAGGGGTAAAAAAATTATGATGTGTTCGCTTTCATTTTTTAAGAATGTATTACAATACTTGCACCCCTCAGCCTGTGAAACCAGACTGCTGGCAGTCTACTAGACTGTACCAATTTTTGCACAGAATTGAAAAGAATGTTAATTTCCAATGACATATACAACATTCCCACACAGTTTGCTGTGTGGCCAGATAGCTGCCAGCCAGCTACTAATGGCTGTGAGAAATGACAATGCTTAATTACGAAAGTGTAAGCTTACAATTTTGTAAAGCAATTAAATTTCATGTATTGTTTCTCCCAACAATAGTATGCTACAAGATCATGCTTAGATTTTTTTTTTTTATATATATACATATATATACACATATACACATACACACACAAGGTTAGGTAGTCCTTCAGTTAGAAAAGGTTAACAAAGTCTGTGTCATAGAGTGTTTCCCCTTCCCTGGAATAATGATTTCAGCAGAGTTGTAAAAAAAAGATGGATTTACATCCTTAGGCAAACTGATGAACTCTGTGTCATTACACCTGAAGTGTTTTTTTTTTTAACTCTGACATTTGTCTATGATATAGGTTACGTTGTGGTACATGGTTTTTTTGGCAGGGTTTTTTTTTTCTTTATCAATATACGAACGTCAAATGGATCAAATGAATGTCTATCAACTCCAGTGGCCTGACAACAGCCTGCTTTCTAGTTTTTGTAGGAGGAAAGACACTGCAGAATCACTCCTCATTCATCATTTTATTGCTTTCTTAATTTTATAGAACTCCATCACAACAACAGAGATGTTTCTTCCAAGCTGAAGTTAGAATGATAACAAGATCAAATTACATAAATGTAATTTAATAGACTGACTCATCTTTACTCCATGCAGAATGCATATAAGAGCTCTGCACTGAAGAATATTCTCAGACAACCACCCTTTCAAAGCATTATACAGATGCTACCCGAACAGAACAAGTAAATGCATTAAAACATGGGGAATAAACACAGACTTAAGTTAGCCCAGTTTATATCAAATCTTACCTCTGTGAATGTGGATAATGTCATTTTCACTTGGTGTTGGCCAATTTGGTACTTCTAGTTCAATGTCTCCTCGACGATTTGTTTTCTCAATGGGGATATTAGTAGGTTCAGGTACATACATCTCTGTAAAATGAGATAAATGTGTTTCACAAATTACAGGCTGCTGAACTTCCCAGTGCTGCTCTTAAATATACCTGGCCATCTGCAGTGCTTTGTTCTATGAATCCTTTCATTTGTTTCGGAATTTTCATCATTACTAGTCTGGGATTTTGCTTTAAATCCTGTTTCATATTGTATAGGGGGTACATGCCTGCTGCCATTATCATTATACTAGTGCCAATGGGATAGTATAGTCATAGACAAGTCTGCTTTTGAAAATACCATTTCAGAATACACACTTCACTACAGTCTTGTTCCTTTGTGATACTAAATAATGAAAATACCAAGGGAAGGCTACAACTTTCCTGCTGATATGTAAACTGCCACTGCTGGTTTATTTGCCTTCCTTTTTGTATAATCCACAAAACAGGAGAACTGCAAGAGGAGGCACTGCTGAATCTCCCCAGTTGTCCTGGTGGAAGTAGTTACCAGCTGACTGAATAAGATGAGGAAACTCCTGCAGAAGTATGTCAGGACTAGCATTAAAAATCAGTTGCAATTCTTATGTCCCTTGTGCCCATAGCTAAGAAAATGTCATATTACTTTCAAGTCAAGTTAAAATGATAAATAAAGCAGTGTGATATTTTAATAGTAACCAAAAGACTTGGAATAGACAGAAATGTTAATCACTGGCAGAATCTGAAGAAATGTAAGAATATTCATTTTCCTACTTCACTCATGTATTTCCATTACCTTGTGAAAGGACAGAGCAGGGACAAGCAATAATTTTTGAGTTCACAGATCTCAGAATAAGTAAAATTAAAACTATGTATTTGAAACATATGCTTGTTAAGAATATTTATTTTCCTGAAGTCTAAACATCTATTCTCTTCTTGATACGGTTCAAACATGGACTGACGTTTGAAAAGCAATTAAAAAAACCTTACTATCTGTCTTGGAAAAGCAGCATTACAGTAAACCTGGGTTGTGACATCATGCTACCTGGACACATGGGACAGCAGCTTCCCTCCACATTGATGGGTTCAGCACAAGGGAGGGGTGGGCAGCTGACCGTGGAGCAGAGAGTCTGTCCCTGCAGGCAGTAGCAGTGTGTGCAGCTGTCAATGTCCCAGCGTTCCTCATCTGCGTATGTTTTTCCACTGAAATGGCAGACCACTTTCTTTGGAACTGTATCTTCTGTTGAAAGAAAACAGTGCTGTGATTACACGGTAATGGCCAATTACACACAAATATGATTTCTTCCACAAACACAAAGTGTCTCTGCATCTTCCGGAAAATATTTGTTAAAAAAATGTCACTTCTGCTTCTTTATGAAGTACAGAATTAGTGTGGGTCACTTCTCACTTTCCTCACTTTTTAATGTTTGACTGAGAGTACCAACTATTCCTCCACCTCCATGTTTACTGGTAAATTCTATTTCATGAAGCAAAACCCAAAACTACGTACATTTCTAAATACCAAGGTTCAAGAAAGATGAACTCAGACTAGAATACTTGAAGAAAATATTAGGCAGGATGCCAAGAAGGATGAAGCAACTCTCAGGTGACATAACTAGAAATGCTTAGACTATTATGTTAAAACAGATTTGAAGGGGATTTGATCATTCCCTGTAACTATATCAATGGCAAACCCCAGGAAAAGGGCAATAACCAAAAGTCAGTATATTTTTTCATGGTTAGTATTATATAAACTGGAAATTGGCGTGATCTTAACCCTCAGTAAAAAGTAAGGCTCCAGAACACCTTTCCCAAAGATGGAGAGCTGTAAATCTAACAACTTTTCAGACAGATTTTGACACAGTATGTAACAGGGAACTGGACTTGATGAAGCAAGTAGGTCTTGAGAAAACACTTAAAAGAAGCATTACACTTTCTGCCTAAGCATTCGCTACGCTATTTTTTTTAATGCTATATCCTATACAAGCCTTTTTGGTGGTCTGCAGTATGCCTTCTATTTCACTGAGAAGACAGTCATGAATTGCTTAACCTGGCATGTTTTTTGCTGCTATAGCACTTTATAGATAATCAAAATATCGGAGCAGAACCTCCAAAATTGGAGGTTTGGAGCAGAACCTCCAAAAGCCAAGCAGCACCTCATTTTCATCTTAGCTTCTTGCTACCTATTTTTCTAGGGGCAGAAATTATCATGATGAAACCTGCTGATGACATGAATTTGCAGATTAAGCATATGCATGAGTTAACAGAATGAAATCACAGACTAACTTCTTAAGCTGTCAGATAAATACTGGTTTAACATTCACACAGATTACATGTGTAAATATGTCAGTTAGAATTACCTCCCAAATATAAATAAAAAGTAATATTAAATAATTTGGCCGTCAATATAGCTTTTAATTAGTGACAACATAATAAACTGACATCATCTGGAATAACAAAGTTAGTGGTCAGCAGACCAGTGCTACAGATCTGGACAGAGTAAATTCATATGGAAAAGGAGACCAGCAAAAAGTACTATTGTGAAAATACTAATGGAATTATCTGAGAATTTCAGCTGTTCCAGAGGTCCTTGGTATGGGTATCCCATGGCTTCCATGGCTGTACATATGAGTCCCAGCCTCTCCAAGTACAAGATTTTGTAAGTGAATATGGGGTGGACATGAAAAAGAAAGAGTAGGAGGAAAAGGTGATTTCAAGCTGCAGAACGCATGTTAGCTTCTTCCATAGGTGATGTGCATGTTGGCATATAGAGCCAGTGGAGCTCTGAATTGGTCAGAAAGCAGATATGGCTGGGAGAGGATAAGGCACAGAGCCTGAGAGTCCTCTCCTGCTCACTACCCATGCAGACCTAAAGCTGAGCACTTCCTGACCACTCAGGGCTGACTTGCTCCTAAAGTGCTACCTTGCCCCACTCAGGACAGGTTCTCAACTCAGCAGCTGGTTTGCTGGGAAAGTCTATAACTTGATCAGGCTTTTGCAAGTTTCTAAATAACATGTCACAATTCAATACAGTAAATATTTTTTTAGAAGAATGAACAAGGGTAAAATCACAATAGCAGTGTTGAACCTTTGAACCTTGAGAGGAAACTTCTAAGTCCTAAGGAAGCGTTATCCTATGTGTGACTCCCATTTTGCTGTCCATCTCTATGCACATCTAAGCACAGGATGAAGATGAAAGCCACACCACCAAGTGCTCAAAGACAGTGGAAATGAGAGACTTGCAGTAAGAAAACCACATACAAAAATGCAGTTCAGAATAGCTTGTCTACCTCTGCTTGCCTTTTCTCAAATTTCCTCTAGCTGCATCAGTAAATCAATTTCATCTGGTAAAGTGTTGCTCTGTTTTCCACAGAAGACTAATCTTGTCTCTAATCAAATAGATGTACCTTTATCTACTCTAAAGTAGAAGGTTATCTTTCCAAATTAATCCTCCTTTGCACAAGAAAGAAGAAAGTTGAAAATACAGGATGCATTTGAGGATTCAGACAAATAACAAAGCATCCAAGGCCTGTAAAAATTTTGAATCTGAATCTATATTTAAGTTTTTAGGCATTAACCACATCTGAATCCAGAAAGAAGCAGAATAAAATACAGTGCTAAGACCCTGCATAAATTTTAAATTCCAATAAATGAAGAAGGCCTGTTTCCACGGACTTTAGTTACCAAATATTTTATCAATTATTACATGAAAATAGTAAGGAAGAATCTGTATACAAATGTATTTCACAGTTCTCAAGAAATTAAACCAGTAAGAACCAGGAAGACAAAACTTAAGTGTATTACTTCAGTCCTCTTACAGGCAAGAGTATGTATTTCACAGAAACCATTTAAAAAGTAAGTTTCCATGAATTTCAGTTATTTAGACCACAAAGCATACTTACAACATAGTACAGCTCAGATTAATAAGATACATCATTGTTGAAAGTCTTAATATCTGAGGACTAATTAAAATCTGGGTTCTGTATTTCGTATTGCTAAGCAAGTAGTTGCTACTGAAAAAAACCATTGTTTTTATAGCTCACACATTTAAGTATTTGCAATACTGTGCAACAATACAGAATTCAAAGTGAATTAGTTAAAGCTATATCTACATGTCGTGTATGTATATATTTGGAAACCTGACATGCAAGGTTTAGGTGCAAAGTTGTAGAGGTTTTAATTTTCATGGCACTAGTTCCTGTGGTGCGTCCCTTCCTTGACCTAAAGAATTCTCCAGTACAGTACTACAGTTCTGACTTTACTGGTTTGATTGCCCAACTTTGCATACACTCTATATTCTTTTTTAATGTTGAAATGTATTCTGGATTAAAATGACCTTTATGGTTCCAAAGTCAATCACTGGAAGAAAAGCCTGCAGAAAAACAGTTGTCGAAGAAACTTTAAACACTCTCCATTTTGTATGAAAACCACTATGAGAAAGTAGTAGTAGGATAACATAGCACTTTCCCCTCAAAATGTCCTCATCAGGAATCTAAGTAGGGTTCCAAGGGCAACTGAGATTTTCTTATGTTCTAACTTTTCTGGGGTTTTCTTTGATGGAATTCCCTGCGTATCCTATAAAACAGCATCACTGATTATTTAAGATATTTTATCTGCAACAAATTAAAGATTTCAAGAGCTATGTCAATGGTACATATCTGAAAGGACTTCACAACCTTTCTGACATCTTTCTGGTGAAAAACTGTATTGTTTCTAGATGGGCAACTTGATTTATAGGTTCAATTAACAATACTTAAAGCCTGTACTTTTTAATAAAGTCTTTTTTACTGAATTCTTTTCTACTGTATCTCCTCTACTACTTCTGGAAATGAAGGTTATCGTAAGCTCTGAATGCTTTCCAACGATGCTACAAAGACTTAAATTTCAGTAAGTTCATTATACAATTCTCTATCAGAAGCTTCCATTCTACAGCCTTTGTACTTACTCTGAACTCACAAATAAGTAATCTGTAAATAAATACTCCTATTCAAAATACAATGAAAAAATGATCAGTAATCTCAAATTCTGCAATTTTAAAAATGCCTGGCAATTTTCACTATCTACAGCATCCACCATTTACTTCAACTCCAAATTCAAAACTAGTGCATGGCCCTTAATTCTCTATGCATTTTTAGTATTTAAAAAAAAAATATATATATATATATTTTCCCTAATTTTTTCTCAAATATATTTGAAGGGGAGAGGGGCTTCTGGAATAGAAAAGAAAACTAAAACAGCTTTAGTGAAGATAATAATAATAAAATGGAATATATACAAATATCTACAAAACCAGCATTGAACCCAGCCTCCCCCTGATGGCAATTATGTCCCCATCACCACCGAGGCTGTGGAGCAGGCACTGGGAAAGTCCCAGACTGGGCTCAGCAGCTGACGGGAGCTGGGTTTGGGAAGACACAAATCGGGGTTAAAGGCAGGGCCGAGAAGAAAGAAGGCTGAAGGGAAGGGTCTAGAAGGCCCTAGGGGAAGCCAGAGGGCAAAAATCCAGCTGGGCTGAGGCCCTCGTGATCCCTCAGCTTTAGTCTGAATATGACATATATGGGATGGAGTACCTCCTTGGTCAGTTTGGGGTCCCCTGTCCTGGCCGCTCCTCCCTGCAGGTGCGGCCTTTCACTTTCTGCACCCCCCGATGCGGTACACAAGAGTTAGCAGTGACCTTGGTCTGCACACCAATCCTTGGTAGTAACTCTAAGCATCAAGCGTTATCACTGCTAGAAGCAGACGCTGTCTGCAAAAATGTGCTGTCAGCTTCAGAAAGTGCAGTGAGTTAGCAGAGACTCAGATGAAAAGTAAAATCACTGAACAGAATTGGTTTGGTTCTAAGTCAAAACCAGGACATTGCCTCATTAACACTTCTCCATTCTGTGAAATTTCAGAATGCTTCAGCTTATCTTCTTAAGTAATAATTAATATTTTCCTTATATCATCACATATCTTGACATAAGATATCTGTTACCTGGCAGATCTTCCTTTAAATAAGACAATTTTTGTATAATGTTTTAATCTAGTAGAATATATTACCAAGTTTTCAGGAGAATGTCCTCTCAATTTTATAGGCAAATTACATGTATATCTTCCTACACTTCTACCTCAAAACCACAAATCGTGATCCTCAAAGCTCGTTAGGCAGATTTCACTCTCCAGTTCAACCGAAGGCAAAAACTGCATCTCCCCAAAACAGGGGAAACATTTATTTAATTTGGAAATAAAACTTCTTTCGTGTTCCCAAGAAAGGAACAGGAAGTTATCAACTATTTCTATTTGCTCACCAATACAGTAAGGACAACATTGTCCCTTTCTCAAAACAGGTCTCTCACAGGATACCGGTGGGCAAGACTCAGAGTAGCATCTAATCACACCATCCATGCAAATGCAGCTAGTGCAGACATTGGGCTTCCAGGACTCAGCTGTCAGAAAAATATCTCCTTCATCGTTTTTGCAATAACTGGGCATACTCTCATTGCTTGATGAAGAGGGCTGAAGAGGCTCATCTGCAAATAAAACAGATTAAGTTATTTAATTTACAGTAGGTAGATTCTTTCATATTTCCTCAACAGAGGGTTAGCTCTTGAAGAACACAAGGGAACTGTAACACAGTGGCTCACTACTTTGGAAGAACTAGAAGGACAGAGCCTTATGCCTCTTCAGTCCTTACATGTGATGAAGATCTCATCATGTGCTCTAGAAAAAAGTTTGTGTAGACCTTTACTGACTTCATTAAAAAAAAAAATAAATGAAGAAAAGAGAAAAAAAATCCCAGCTTCGGCCATGTCAGTTCAAATCCTTGAATGATACACAGTGAAAAGCTATTATGTTGCTGTCACCTTCATTAGTGGACATATAAGCTAATTATAAGCAGTTGAGAAAAAAAAGGAACTTGACTGGGCTTCAGCTTGACATCAATGGCTGTGCTTTAATTCTCATGCTCACACATGAAGAACTATTTCTGCAATGAAGCTGTATCTTAACAGGCATTATGGATCAAGAAATATGACTGCATGTCCAGAGAACATATAAGAAAAGGATAAGAAAAAAAACGGTTCATAAGGGCACTCAGATCAGGTTCTCAATCTGTTTAAGCTATGAAACTAAGTTCTTTATGAAGCCATTAAGGAAAGATCACAGAAATACACAAAACAGTATTTTGAAGTTAAGCAACTGTTCACTGATATTAATAATGAGAAAAATGGAAGGAAAGAGAACTGGCTGACTCTTTTTACTGAAAATATTTTGCCAGAAAAAACCCACCCAAAACCCCAACAAACACCTTGTAGAAGAAATAGCAAAAACTAACTTTTTTATTTCCTAAACTAAAATTTTTAGATGTTGTTTTTTAATAAAGACAAGTATTTTCTCAGTGAGTTTGCATACAATTCACAGGTTTGGACTAGATTTCCACTGCAATAAGCTCCTCCATTTTCTATATAAAATAGGAATTCATATTCATTTATAATTGTATCTCTTTCCTCTGGGGAAAGCAAATCCTGTTACCTTCCTGACACTGTGAGACAGTCTAGGAGGAATCTGGCATGTCCACTAGGCTGGAATGCTTTGATATTACTCAGTTACCTTCAAGTCACTCCCAAATCATACCAGATGAAGGTAAAAGCACACAGAAGTATTTTTGAGACCAAATCCCAAATAGCCAAGATAGTAATAAAAAGGTTCATAGAAACCAAGGCATGTAGAAGGGAAAAGAAACATGCCTGTATCTGCCTAGCACTTTGTCTGCTTTTGAAGTTTCTCTAATCCAGCATGTTTCCATGAACAGGACAGTGCATATTTCATAAACCTTCCAACTAAGGATTTTGGTTCTCATGCAACCCTAACAGTATTAGATTGCTTTCAAAGATTTCCAAACTTCAGGGCCACAACTCCCTTTTACATATATCTCTTGCACACAGTCAAGTTTTGCTGCTGAAATTGAGGACTGCAGGCTCTCACTCCAAACTGCTAAAGAACAAAGGCACCAGAAGAGCTAACTGTGCACATACTGAAACATTCAATATTCACACCACACATACTCAGATCAAGAAAGGACTCTGATGAAAGCTAGTTGTCAATATATACCTGGGCACTGTGGACAGCAGGAGTCCTGTGTGCGGGTGGGGTTTTGACAAAGAAGAGGTGGACAGACTTCAGTCTCACACAGGACACGTCCACTGTGGCACGTGCATTGTGTGCAAGAATCAATATTCCATGTCTCTCCTTCTACAAAGTATTCCCCACCAGGAGCATGGCAGATCGATGGACTGGTGAGCTCTGGCTTCTCCACAATTATTTCATCTGGGAAAAAGAGCATTGGAAGACAGGCAAGATCAACTGTGACTCTAATGATTAACAAATGTACCCAAGATTAATAACTTCTGTTATTACTGAAAGTATTAGAAATAACAAAAACACCTACATTTTTAATAAAGCTCTTTCAACTTTATTTCACATTTGACTTTATGTCACCTGCATCTAACTGAAAATGGGAAAAATATTAACAGGAAACAATTTGAGAATCAGTCTGAACAAATACTACTTAGTATAAACCAAAGATACCGTCAAGTATTCTTGGCATTTCAGAAAAAAAAAAATCAAACCAATCGGAGATGTAGGAATTCCAAGAGACAACTGTCACTTTTTGAAAAATTATATTGATTGGACAGTTTAACTGCTAAATGTTATCATCAGTGCAATTCCTGAAAGGATGGATAAGTATGTTTTTTGTCTGGGATTTAGGAAGTCCAGATTCAACTGTCTGCTTTAGGTTTCCTAACTGATACGTGTCTGTACCA
Source organism: Coracias cyanogaster (assembly GCA_033124195.1). Taxonomy (NCBI): domain Eukaryota; kingdom Metazoa; phylum Chordata; class Aves; order Coraciiformes; family Coraciidae; genus Coracias; species Coracias cyanogaster. Next base: position 18,770 of record JAVSBS010021460.1, read on the forward strand.
TTTGGTGCCCAATTAGAAAAAGAAAAACACAGAATCCCCCACCCAACCCCCTAAAAACATACTGCACTTAACACTGGTGGAAGTCCTTCATAATTTCATTCCAATTAAAAAAAAAAAATCTACAGTCCTTGAAGTAAGAAGTACACCCAAGAGATGACACTGTAGATTCATATTTCCAGTGATATTTCCAGTATCTCACCAAATGTGCCTTAAATCCTTTTCACGCAATTAATTCCATTACCTCTACAGTCTGGCTAAAAGACTCACCCAGCCTCTAACCTAGGCAGTCTAGAGAATAGATATGGCCTCGTTAAGAAAGGAACTGAAACTGCTTCTCTTGTTCAGCATTAAGTGTCTATCAACCACTGGAGTATTAAAAAAAATGGGAAAACTCTCTTTACCTCTTGGTGTTCTAAAAGAAAAAAGAAACCCGCCCTGCACTTTGAAAGTGTTTAAGCACTTAGCATCAGGAAAAGGTTATGCCACAAACTGCCTCCCCATAGCCTGCTTTGAAGCCCACTCCCACATAAGGGGCGATAAGGGCCATAATAAAAGGCAACCATGCTGGTTGCTTTGGACCTGGAGTGAGTCAACCAGCATTCTCCATGCACTGTCTACAGGAATCAGGATGCCTCACACAGCATGTTTTATTCAGCTACACAAGCCATGAGGTTGAAAGCTACACACTGCAACATGAAGCATCAGGCTTGTAAGTGGTGTCTTTCAGCCTGAATCCAACCCATCTAATATTAGACAACTAAGTTAAGTGTCTACATCAAGAAGTGAGCTACTTCAGGTTTCCTGTGCTATGAATGGATGGGAAAGTGTCTCTAGGTAACGACTCTGCATCTCTAAACTTTCTGAAGGTCCCTCTCTGCTACTTAATTATAAAGATGCCTAATGTAAATGTCATCCTACTCCAAATATCTTGGTTATGGACAGAACAATTAGAGTGGACAGCAGCTTCTCCAGTTACTTAGGCAGCCCTTCAAGGCTTATGAATGGATGTATCCACACTCATTCTCCATACACAAAGTAACTCGCCACAGGTGCTGCTGAAAGACCAAGATTAACATTACCCCTATTTGAATGCTTTGAGGTGTTCTGTATGTGTTAGGTAAATCAATACACAGAAGTATGCTGATACTAGAGTGAAATCTGGAATAAGTCTTGGGAACCTAAACAACAGAATTGCTGGAACTGGAACAACCTTTTAAGTGCTGAATCTTGAATATTTATCTAATACAGGACTGACATGCTAACCTGTCCCCATCCATATGAAGTGTACCATCCCCTACACTAACACACAAATCCTTGTGAAAGTGTAAGTGGCTACTGCAAGTATACCAGCAGTTCTGTGCAGCCCTGAATTCCAGCTAGTGTGTGGGCAAAACAACATCCCTGTCCAGTGACATGACTTTAGGAATATCATATTTTGTATGTATTATTTGCTGTTTGGCTGCTTGTCCTGGTTTTGGCTGGGATAGAGTTAATTTTCTTCCTAGTACCTGGTACAGAGCTGTGTTTTGGATTTACTATGAGAAAAACATTGACAACACACTGATGTTTTAGTTGTTTCTAAGTAGCACTTATCCCAAGTCAAGAACTTTTCAGTTTCCCATGCTCTGCCACGGAGGAGGTGCACAAGCATCTGGGAGAGAGCATGGTCAGGACAGGTGACCCAAACTAGGCACAGGGGTATTCCATGCCATAGGACATCATGGTCAGTTCCAGGGGGAGCTGGCTGTGGGGGACACATCACTGTTTGGGGACTGTCTGGGCATCAGTCTGCAGGTGGCGAACAGTTGTGTTGTGAATCACCTGTTTCTTGGGTTTTACTTTTCTCGCCGTTTGTTATCTTAATAACAACAACAATATTTTATTTTAATTATTAACTGTTCTTATCTCAATCCAGTTTTACTTTTTTTCCCATTGTCCTCCCCATCCCACTGGGGTGGAGGAAGAGCGAGCAAGCAGCTGCGTGGTGCTTAGTTACCAGCTAGGGTTAAACCATGACACTGCTCCTCCTGGAGCAATATTTACAACTGAATATTTTTTGCTGTTCTATTTTATTTTATTTTGGCCACACTGAGGTTTCATAGGGGAGAAAACTGTACTATTTGAGACAGATTGTGGATGTGCATGTGTGCGGGGAGCTGAAGAAAAGAATGACAGTATCTGATGGGATGCATATGGACCAACCATACTGCTGTGGCAAAAAAAAAATGTGCTTCAAGCTGATAGAACACTAAGGCTCCCTTTAAAAATCTCATGATTTCTAAATTCTCTCTTAAGGCTAGCCAGATACTTGATAATTAGACAGAAGCAAGCAAAGTACGGTTCCCCTAGTGTGCATAACTCCTTAGTGTTTCCACCTCAGCTAAAAATTTCATTAATGCTTGTTATTACTAAGATGCTAAGCACTAAGAGCTTGGCCTCAGTAACCACTGCTAAATTACTTAGTATTGAAAATAGCTCTGGCTCCATGAAAGCCAGTGCCAAAAGCAACACCAGAGCTGGCCCTGGAACACCAGGAACCACAGACACTGTGTGTGCCTGGTCTCAATACTGAGGGGAGGAGAGTGGTGCAGACTAAGAAAAGCTAAAAGGCAGACAGACCTTTTAGAGTCCTGCATCTTTTTGGGGACTATGTTTTTCCAGCTACCACAAGGTGTGAACTGGATTGGAGATCACCATTTGTCTAAGCAACCTAAGGTGATTGTTTATCTTAGGTCGTAGGGAGGATACACTCTTCACTGTCACTTTCAGAAAGGGAATCTGGCTGCTTATTCTGCCCCTAGGATTTCCTGTTCTTTATAAATAATTTGAAGCAGTTCATAATTGCTTATATCTTGCCAGTGCTGTTTTACTGTTTTGCTATTCATAGTATCATGAGCCTCATTGTTCCTACTTGTAACATGGCTTCCAATAAAGTCACAGACAATACTCCTGTGTTACAAATTAATCTATTTAGCACACAAAATATGGCAAGAATCTTTCTGAAGAGAGAGGACATTAATCTTAGACTCTACCCACACTCTGACATATTTCAAACATGTTTTTCATATAAACACTATTAAAATTGTATTGGAATGCAACATTAATTGTATTTGGTCTTCTCACCTAAAGCATTAAAATAATCTTACGCTGCTGGGGACACAGAAGCCTTCCCTTAGAACACAGAATTGTAATGTTCAATTATTTACTCCTTTGAGGGGTTGTGAAACATAGATCAGTAGAAGAATTCTAATAAAACCCCACTTCAAATTAGAAAAGAGAAACTGTAGTGGTTTATTACAATATTTGCTATTATAGGTAGCAAAATTGTACACAAGTATAAAATTGCCATTATAGTTAACATAGACTAAAAACTTTTTCTAGTTTAAAGATTTCAATGTGTCAAAAATTACCGTGTTCAGACCCAAAACATGCATATGCTTTAAATATTTAAGCTCCCATTTTTCACATCTGAGATCTCAATGAAAGCCACTCATCATGTTATATGTGGGCATAGAAACCTTCATATATACCTGTTAGAACGATGCATGAGATCATGTTCATGTATTAGAATCAGAACACATGTGAAATGAAACCCAATAACAAATCATATAGAAGAAAGCATGTTACCTGGACACGATGGGCAACACTGCCCTGGATGTATGGTGGGGTTGCCACAATTAGGAACAGGGCAGGTGATCAAGGCACACATTTCCCGTCCATTGTGACAGTAACATTCCCTGCAGCCGTCATGCCAGCTCTCCTCATTCTCATGTCGGCGCCCATCCATTGACAGGCAAGAGCCTGTTTTAACAGGAGGCATAAGGGAAGCAGTTGCCTCTGCACAAAATCAAAGGAAAACGAAGTGTCCTGGTAAGCATGTGTTGCTTAGCAAAAAACCCCCCATGACTTCATGCCTGAATTACATTTATTGCATATTACTGCACATATAAAATCCAGTGATTATTAATTCTGTAATTTATGCTTAGAAATAAAATAACCACACATGAAACTTAAAAGGTATACTGAAGGGGATGTTAGGATGTAGTAGAATGTATTTCCTTGGAAAATATAAGAATTTCTTTCTGTTGCACCAGTACTAGCTAAATAATATTGAAAAAAAGAGAAATGCAATGGAGGGAAATGGCAGAAAGCATGAAGCATATTTAAAATGAAATATTTAAATATTAGTGTACTAGATTATCTATAATATTAGCATCTGATAGCAAGTAGAACATAGAAGAATTTACCAGAGCTATGGATGGTTTTATATCATGAATGACAAAATTACAAGAAAGTTCTAACAGGGTCATGCTAGATACTGGAAATACTTCATAAAACATCTATGAGAAATTATTAGTTTACATTACTATGACAAATGAGATGTCTGGAAGAGAACTGCTATGACAATTTTATTCTTAATTCCTAGCTTTTACTAAAATGAGAATACTGTAGCTTGGACTGCTGCATTATTTGCACTCAGCCAGAAAAGACAAGCAGTTGGTCTCAGAAGGATCAAGTCTCATTTGTATCTTATGGGGTATTTAAGTTCTGGAGGATTCAGCCTTAATATATTCTCCGTTAATCAGTAGAGTGAACTGAGAGCCCAACACTCCCTCACCCACATCATGATGATGATGAAGGATTTAGGATCAGTTTGTCAGTGAATGGACTTGTTTTCACTGGTATATTGACTGTGTTCTGCTGACACATATATAAGGTTATTTGTATTAAGTTGCTTATTTAATTTTCTGTTTAAAACAGGATGCAATGTGAAAACTAGTAATGTTTACATGTAGTTTTAGTAAGGTGGTTTGTTTAGTTTTTTTTTTTTCTCCTTTGTTTGTTTTGTTCCCCCCCCCCATGTAGGTCAGGCGCCTCTTCAGCTGTGGCAGATCTATCAAAGGTGGTCTAAAAACCACAAGCAGATGGTATAAAGCTAGCTTGATGCATGTTATCAGAATAAGAACACAACACACAGAAATTACATTGTATACTATTTTGTGAATTAAAAAGGAAAGCCATGGCATAAGGATAAAATACTTCTTAAAACAGACTTCATGCTAGTGCATTAAAAGAAATACTATGAAAAAAAAACTCCATTCATTTACTACACTTTTATAATTTAGTATCAGATTACATACTAATTCCTGTTTGAATTTTAATTAATGTAATTGGAATACTGTCCTACATTAAAATGATTATTGACACACGGAAGTCTTAGATGGTAATACCCTTCCTCTTCCTTAATAAACAAAGAATTTGATGTAATCACACACTTTTTCCTGAAATACTATAAATTATACCCCAAAATCTGGAGAAACAAGGCAAGCATATAGACAACTATCAAATATTAACCCACAGAGATTGTTTTCACCTTTCAGTTTTTAATTAAAAGTTGTAGAAAAGATAATATATAAGGAAGAAACCAAATGCACAAATACAAATGGGAATAACTAGATAACTAGAGGTATGGTTGAAAGGATCTGGGATTATAGTAGCTCATAAGTAAAAATGTCTCAGTAATGTGACACCACAGGCAAGTTCATTCTAAGACACAAGTACTCAAGTACACAAGCACCGTAAATTTAAATGCAGTAGTACTATCTCTACTAGTTAGGAGTCTTTGCTACTGCCAAAGTACAATACCTATTTTTTGAACTGTTATGAGAGACCAAAATAACTCAGTGTATCTGACTTAGAAACCCCCCCCCCCAAAAAAACATTTATGGGGCGCCAGTAGCAACCCCTTAAATACCATGAGAATTCTGAAGGGAATGATGCTTAGCTGTTCCGTATATCTGCTGAGCTTAGGACAAGAAGTAAATGGTTCAATTTGTAGAGAGGTAGACAGAAATATTAGAAAATTTGTTTTAAAATATCATATACTGGTAACCACAGGAAAAGAGTAGAGAGGATTGTTGTGGGTTTTTTTGTTTTTATAATGGAGATTCTTAATAAATTAAATCTTAGACAAACATCTGTCAAGGGTTATCCAGATATACTCTATTTTATGTGAGGGCAGAGAAATGGACTCTCAGTTTTTCAGAGGACTACCCCAGCCCTGTACTTCTCTGGTTCTACTTTCATTAATCCTAGCATAAGCTATTTCTGTCAGAAGCCAGAAAAAAGTGGAGCTAATTAACAGGCAGGGGCTTTACCCATCCCTTCCTCTTAGAGATTTTGGGTCAAAATTTTAACAGCACCCCCAGAATGTATTGGTGATTGCTCTAATTATTCTTGGACAAGCTGCTAATGAAGTGATGTTGAAGTGTCATAAAGATACTAAGCTCATGGCTTAGTATCTTTATGATAATGATAAAAATAAATACTACTTAGCAAGGGATCAAGTAATTTTTGCTAAACATTTGCGCATGTTTTAAAATCATCCTTGCTAAGCACTTAAAAGTGTGCGTACATATAATTAGTAACTGAAGAGTTGCATCTGTTTATATAGTCAATTATGGCACACCTAAAAGAACACCTTGTTTTTATTTCAGCCCAGCATCACAACAATCAGGAAAAGTGTACTGACTGTGAACATTGAGACATATGACAAGATAAGTGATATGAATTGTCACAATGGTACTCCATTCAACAGTTACCCTTCTTGTTTAATCTTTAAAACTTTTGTTTTGTACAAGTCATATATTGCAGCT
>JAVSBS010021460.1:25525-44272 GCA_033124195.1 Coracias cyanogaster
TAACTGTTAAATGTTGCCAAGCCACATGTCTATCAACTTGGTACATTCATAAGAATTCAATTTGTTTTTGCTAGAAATGTTAAAGTTTTATTATAATTGTCTGCCATGTATGATGTCATGTTGAGAAAATATAATTTTGGATTCTTCTGATGTATATGATTGCATATTTGCCTTTAACTATAGGAGTATGACTTCAGGAACCCCCACACTTTTTTCCAGTCCCATGTTTCTATAGCTTGTTTTATTATATTTTATCATTTTTTAAAATGCATATGAAATAGATGCTTAAAAAGTTATTAATGGAGTCATTACACAACGCAATGAGAACCAAACTAATACAAAACACAAACAGAAAATATCTTAGAACAGGGACATGTTAAAAGCAGCACAGAACTAAAGCAGACAACTTAGAAACATATCTCAACCTCCACCTTGAACTTGGTGGTTACAAGTTTGGGATGTAGCAGGTGAAATTTTTAGCTTAAGAATACCCAGTCCTTTCTCCTGGGTAAGCACTCTCTCTACTCACTGTTCCTTGAGACTACCTGAAAAGTGTTCAAGAAATATCACTCTAATTTTAGGTGGTGTACAGGGCATCTATCAAATCCAAAACTTGAGTTTGCAAAGAAAAGATAACTGTGAAGAAGCTAAGATGAACACTGCTACTGAAAAAAAAAATCCTCAACTACCTTATTTCTAGTAGTTACTTATTAAGAGCTTGATCTCATTTTTATTAATGATAATGAACTGATTTTTGTGACTTTGTAATGGGAGATGAGACTGGAGCTGAGGTTTTCTGTTGAAGCCAAGATGAACACAGATAACAACAAGCATCTGCAAAACAATACACTCCTTTGAGTAAAGTTGAAACGACTCCCCCACCAGTCACTGTATTTCAGTTCTTACATATTTGGTGCAGTATTCCTTTTCTTTTGCTCCAGCTTCCAATTGCTTTGAAACCAAGTTGTAATAGTGCACCTACCTCTGCACTTGCAGATAACACAGCCATGATTGTTCTGCTGGAAGCCCATTGGACAGATTTTACCACAAGGCATTTCCGGGCATTTCTTACACCGACAGATTTCACAGCCATGCTTGTTCTTCCTAGATGATCAAAATAATTCGTAAAAGGTCAGCATGACACTTTACATACCTACATGTCATGATCTTTAAAGCAAAAGCATTCCCTAAATAAGTGACCGATCAAGTAAAGAAAATTATTGTTAACTGTTACCCTTAGGTTGAGTCTATGGGGTGTAGAGGTCTCCATCCCTGGCATGTGCTTCCTCCAGCTGACTAGTAAAATCTCTGCATTTGGCACTTTCAAGCCATAGCAGATAATATAGATGTATATGTTTGTGACAACTATTGATGATCAATTATTTTTTCAAGAGAAAAAGCAGAAAGAAAAACTTCTAAAATAGTGAAGAAGTTGAAGGAGTAGGTAGGAATCCATTATGATTACTATATGATTACTATTTTTATAACACAAGTTACTGTTAACTTTTTTCTCCAACAATAGGTAAAGTACAGTAGACTTCCTCTCTGGCATATTAAAAATAGAGATTTCTGAAATGTTAAATAAGCAGACAAGAAGCTTACTTGAAAACTAGCATGTGGAATATCAATAACTCTCATAAAAAGTGGCAGACAGTAATGTATTTTGAAACAGAGAAAACCAGAGAACTTTTCAGCAGACAGAGTACAGAGAATCAAGAACACAAATGCTTCCAAAGCTTCCAGGTAAAGCTGGGCAGGAGTCTGACAGCATCCCTTCGCTGCACCATAACCATACTGCTTCTGAGAATCCTATATTGAATATTTGCTCATCTTTTTACAGGGAGACAGAGAATACCATTCAAACTTTAGGCACAAGTGTACTTCCCCTTCTTACACAGATAGACTAATTTTCTGTGCCTTCCTAAGATACGGGAGGGTAGGAAGTTATAATGAAAAAGACAAAGAGGGGAAAAAACCCAATAAATAATTTTCATGAGTCTGCTGATAAACATATTGCTTTAATGAGGTTTTTGTTAAAAGGCTGAGGAAAACAAATTGTCACATAGTAGGATGGAGAATGGAAGACTTTCTGTCCTCCTATCCACTTCTTTTTTTCCTCCTTATCTCTGTAAACACAGGCCTTTTAATACCAAATGAAATGCTTCTTTCCATTCATGTACAGAGCTTTCAGTGAACTCTATTAAGCAGGTTTTTTCAGATGATTGTTAAAAGGTTTTGCAAGATGCATGAACTCAAGATTTTCCTATTACTAACCTTTGACAGTCTTGAAAAAAACCCCCAACACACACAAACATGATGATCGCTCCTTAACTTTTCACTCTCTATTATACTATCCTTTTAATAATTGCTTCTTTAGTCTCCTTTTTGTTATCAAAGTTTTACATTAAAGATTTGTCTTCCATTACATCCAATGGTTTTAGTGGACATAACAGGCTTATAAGTCACATCAGGCTTGCTATTTGAGAAAAGAAATTGGCGTAGTAGCAGTGAAGAACTGAACAAATGTACTATATAACTGCAAATCTAAATATATTTAGCATCAAAGACTTAAACTGAAATGATCTTAAAGTAGTTCTTACCACAATTTTAGTCCTTTATACTACAAAGTTTTACATACATATTTATCTTTAAATGTTATTCATTTCATTCAGTGCAATTATTCATGTATGTTTTTAGACAGTGACAAGACTAGAGGGGTCATTTCCAATTTTTTTTTTAAGTTACAATAATCTTAAGATTTATTAAACACTCATTTAAAAATCCCAGACAAGTAATTTGCCTAATTAAGTTACATTTATATTTAAAACCAGAATTTAAATTGAAGCTTATTTTCCACTTAGCTTAAAAAAGCTTAAAGGTCAGGTTTTTTCAGGTGTACAAAAATGCAAGGGAAAGATCATGCCAAAGACAGGGTTTCTGAAACACTGCCATTAGCTTGAAATCAATTTGTTTTAAAAATATTTTTATATTACTCCCAACTACCATACTACGCCATTTAATATTTGCTGTCATTTCTAAAATGCTTTCACTACATAGTTCACATAGATTTTCTAATAAAAATGTTTTATGCACATTTAAGCTGAAAAAAAGAGAGAAGAGTGTGTTTCAGCTTATCTAAGTACAGAGAACACATACAGAAATCTGTGATTTTCCGCTGTAGGTCAATATACTAAATGAGTCATAAATATAGGCTAAATATTACTACTCTTTACAACAAGCAGTGTAATTCTGCAAGAATTTTTAAGAATCCTTTCTATTTAAAGACAAGCCATGTGGTTCAGTGCTAGCCCATGGAGCAGTCCTGACCTGTGTGATGTTTTCATCGACCTCCCACAACTCCTCTGAATGGGATCTGGTACGATGGGGCAGTCAGCCTGCCTGGGACTGGGGAGTGCCTGAGCAAGTCATTAAATGGTTCAGATCTGATACTTTGTGAGTCAATATTTGATCAAGGTGTCATTTTATCATGTCTGGGACTTCAAATGAATAGTTACAAATTGTAGGATTCAATCTATGTTTTTTTAACTTTAACCTGTTTATCATTTTCTTCCTTTTCATTAAATACCAGTTACTTTCCATTTCTGAAGATCTGAGGTTCCATTTTGAAGCATATTACTCTGTACTTTTAAGTCTTCCTTGGGTGTACAAAGTAAGCCTAGTAAATCTAGGAAATAAAGCCTGTCTTATTATTCTCTTAAAATTCTAATTTTTCCTACTCTAACATGATAGTACCACAAAATCTCTTAGACACTAGCTGCTTCCTCCAAGAGTTTAGAAAATCACTGAGATTTGTGCCTGAAATTTGCATCTTTTAAAAGATATTCTTTATATAAAGCTCTACAGTCCTCTGATTTTCATTCAGAAGACTGAACTGTTTCTGGGTAGACAGCATTAATGTAAGCTTCAGGTTATGTCCACACTGAAGTAGATGGCACGGACACCTTTAGATTTCCCCAATCATCTAGATTACTATTGACATATACCACAAATTTATTAACAATAATCACATTAAGTGCTTAGGCACAGGTATCAGCAGGATAACACTCACAGATCATACAAACTAAGGGACTCTATAGGTCAAGAAGATTGCACTCAAACACAGAAAAGCAGTTTATTAAGGTGCAAAGTATATCAGGCTCCATTTTTGGGTTTTATCTTTCTAATTTTTAGATACTTCACCTTAAAATCCTTTCAAAATAATGCAGGCACATGCTACCTAAAGTGCAACAAGAGAAGGCCAACAGGATTATTTCAATTTTTTTTTTGTTATGTTCAAAAAGCTATTCTTGATGATTTATACTGGTGTATCAGAGTATAACCCTTAACATCACAGGTCAAAAAGACTAATTATACATAAGGATCTTCCTCATCTCTGTTTCAAATTTTCCTTAAAAAACCAGTTAATTGCCAGTTCATGGGAGAGAGACCTTGAAAGTCAGACCTCTCAAACCAAGTAACAAGTTTCTGAATTATTCAAAGTTCATTAATTAATTACTTCACATGGAACACCCAGCTTAACTGCAAAAGTATGAATACTATCATAGAAAACAACAGTAAAGAAAAACCTTTGCTTAAGAAAAGGAAGTAAAAATCAGAAGCTGCAGAGTAAAAATCTATCTAAGAAGAAGGGATGCGTCTTTACTGAAAGCTGAGGAAGAAAACAGGACCAACGAAATGCTTTAGCAGTTATGCATGATCTGGTCACTAATGAGACTCAAATGAAGAGCACCCACTGGGAGCACAGGTCCAAGAATGGAAATTTACTCTCTTATCTCAAAAAAATATTTGCTTTTTCCTGAAGATTCAGAATTTTGAAGGTAAAAAAATATTCAGTTCACCACAGGTTATTAAGGTCTCTACTGTATTTAAAGTTTTAAAAATGATGTCCACTTTCCTCTGTACAAAAATTACAGTTTAACTTAACCGAATCAGACATGCCACCTCCTGTTTAACCATGCAAAACGCAAGAGCTGTATAGGCAATAAGAGTGAGGTCAACCACCACATTCACTTATGTGGAAAACCACTGTGGCTACGAATAGTAGACTTAAGGAAGGTATATGGCTGGCATTCTCTTTTTTCATCTTTGGCAGCAGAACTGGAAAAAAAATAACTTGTTCACTCACATAATCTGTGAGCAGAACCAATTACATTTGTGAGAACGTCACTAAGTTGCAGCCTGATTTCTGTTTTTCTAAAATCTCTGCTGCCTCTTCAGTCATTCAGGTTCTACCATATTTTGATTCCTCAACATTTTGTGAAAACTGTGTACTAAGAGAAGAACTTGCTCCACTATGGATTACTGTTATAAAAACCTGTAACGCTTAGGAACGAGCATCAAACAGAACTCTGAAATGAACCAGAAATTAAAGGAGTATTAGTATCAAGCACTAGGAGTTGCAACATTGCAAAACTTATTACAAATCCTAAGAAAACAAATTACATATTAACATATGAACGTTATCTGAAGATCAGCTGTCACGAGGTAGAAGTTAAACTGTTAAGAAAAGCAGGCAGTAACATTCATGGACTCATCAAAAATAAGAAGTATTGGTAAAATATATATAGAAGACATCCGACTGATATACTAAGAAATTTCTATGTGACAAAAAAGCTGCCCAGTTTTCACCAGCTGTTCCACAAAAGAATAAATATTGAAAATATTTCTTTTTATGGAGAAAGAATTCCAGCAACAACACGGGTTTTGATCAGTTTTACAAAAGCTTAGATAAGAGTGTGTTCTTTGTGAATTCTGTAAAGTAACTATCAGAAATGTCTCACTAAAACTAGCCTGCTGCCATATCAACATTTTAAAAAAAGCTTGACATATCAAAATTCCAAAAAATCATTTGAATAAAATAAATGGGCTATAAAATGAAAGGGTATCACAGCAGAACATGCAAACAGAATTTCAAAGAACTACATGCAAGACGTTACTTGTAAGCAGCTTTTTCATCTTGTTCATCAAATATTCCTCAAAAGAATTTAAGCACTGCTTTGCTTTTGTAATCTGCCACTGCTTTTTAGTTGCTCTTTCTTAATCTGTTAATCAAAATCCATTCTGAAGAATATTTTAATCTCACATCAAGTAACGACATTTCTGTTTTCCTACATTTTCCCTTGCTTTGTCACAAAGTAAACACGAGTACATATGCCTGGATTTTGCATATTTTCAGTATCGACAGGGATTGTATTAAATAGGCTTTCAGAATGAGAATACGTACAAGTATCCAAAGGGACAGTACTTGTCACATACAATAGGTTTGCACTTCTTAGGCCGTGGTCGGCACTGACAGATCTCACAGTTGTGGACATCAGTCTGGAAGCCGAAGGAACAGTCCAAAGAACAGCCCGAAATGAGGCCGGTGCAGAGCTCCTCCCCTGCAAAGGACACATGCAGGTTATCACCATGTGAAAACTGTTTATACAAGACAAATGCATCTTTGACAGACCAAATCTTCTGTTCCCTTTTACTTCATAATTTTTAAAATACTAGTAAGCCTTACCTTTGGACTGTCCTAATTTCAAAATATTCAACAGAATTCTGCAGTAATGACCCAAACCATATAACCAGACACTACTAGACGTCTTCAAGTCAAGAACTTGGGGAGTACTAGAGTACTACCTGGTACCCTAAACTAACATGATTTTATTAACAGTTGCACAGCCAAAGAAGTCCAACATCCATGACTCTGCTGGCCTTTAATAAAACATTTCAAATAACATATACTTTCAACACATTAGATGCATTTAATAGATTTGTCTTCAATATAGAGCATCTTTATATCTCCTCTACTTATTTTAAATAGAAGAGCTTGGATATATAAAAAACTTTTATTCTTTATGCTGTTTGCAGTGAACTGCTTGGTGATTAAGGCCTGCTTTTTAAAAATAAAACTGTAAGATTTACTGTTTTGAGAATGATCCATTTCCTTTTATTCTTCTTGAATGAAGAACTGCCAGAAAGACCACTCGTAACATACACTGGGATACAAAGTTCATTTATTGGTGTCAGAGGTGAGAAGAAACAGAAAATGACGATTTTTGTTACACTAGGGATGCAAATCATGGAGGAAAAAAAAATACTGTTATTACAATACCTAAATTGAGATCAGAATAGAAAAAGAGGGAAATAGAGTTGAGATTCTTCAACAGAAGAATATGATGAGTAATATCCAAAGGGCCAACTTTCAGAGCGATATTTAAAGGACAGCTGATCTCCAGATGAAACATCTGCACCACTACAAAGTGCTGATTATATAGAGGGCAGCTGAAGAGCGCCCCTCCAGATATGCTCCTCATTTGAGCTCTGAAGACCACCTTGCTTCAGGGGTATGAATGTTTAGGGACAGAGTTTTTCCAAGGAGAAGATCAGCGCATTCACTTATTCTGTGCCTTACACTACTTCTGCGGGTCTAAAATTTAAAGATAATCTTCACATCTGTAACACAGTAGACCACAGTAGGAATCCTTGTTTTACTTAAATGCTTTCTCTTTTGTTTTTCTAATGTTGCATTTAAAACTGCAAAATACAGACTCAACCAGATGTAGCTAAGCTCAGCGTTTCCTTATCTGTTCTACCAGGTTAATGCTCATTTGGCAAAGGAGTACCTCTGTACTTTGTACCTTTGGTACACAGAAGTACCTCTGAGTGAGATTGAAGCCTCAAAGAAAACTGGCAAATTCACTGCCTACTCCTGCGGTGGAATTTGGGCATACAAGTGCAATGCAACATTAGAAGAGCCTTACTATCCCAAACAACAGTTCTCAGTTTAAGTAGGATGAAGTTCATCAGATTCATGGCTCCTACCTCTCCTCTTTCATGCAAATTTGGTATCTGAAGCAAAAATGGTGCAAGTTTTTTTGTCATTCTGAGTACAGAAATGTCTGATCCTTTGGCAACCTCTAGACGTTCTCTGTGTCAGCAGACTACCAATGCCAGGTGGTTTAAGCATTTCGTCTCAGTCAGATCTAACCTTTGGACAGCAATGGTAACCCTTATCTCAGGTTAGTGCTTAGAGAGAAACACATATACAAGATCTTCATGAAGTCTTACACAAATGTTTGAAGGACAGAATTCAGGCTGATCTATCAAGAATTCTAGATCTTTTTAATATGTAGCCATGAATGCTGATAGAAGAACATTACAATGCAGAGGAAATTCTGATACTCTTCTCTGGTAAAGAGTGATGTACATGTAACACAAAGAAAAAGACTTCCCTTGAAGCAAGTTAAAATAATGAGAACGTCTCTAAGTTGTGAGCTTTTACACTAGGATGTTTATACACAAATTTTATTTGTCTCCAGTTTATGCATTAGGAACTATCAAAAGTGCAACACTGAGGTTTGCGTATGAAGTTATAGGAGATAGCAAAATAAAGATTCCTCAGAATCCCACAGCCAAATATGGTTTTGTTTTCAGTCTTCTGCTTTGATTTAGTTAGTGAAATTGCTTTTCAGAGATGCCAAATGTGTTTGTTCTGTGTAAAATTAATATACTTTATTAAAAGGGTCAAGGTATCCAAGACAGTGCTATACAAGCAGGAAGACAGTGTTTCATTGTGAGCAGCTTATGATGCTGAATATATTTAAAAATCAAATAATCAGCTGACTTACTAACCAGAATATCCAGTCTCAAGGCATTATCTTTCTTGCTTAATCCTTCACATAGTGAGTTATCCTCCAAAGGATTTTTCACTAAGTGGCCAAGAAAGAAAAGCTTATCAGATCCTTGAGATGGCTGACTGACTAACCACCATTGAAGATGGTTGTCACTAAAATGAAAATGTTATCTTGCTTAAATTTCTGATAGTATGACATTACAAACTGTGGAAATAGATTTTAAGTAGTTTTTGAAAAGAATTATCTATCAAGAAATTTAATGTCATTAATATAAAATTGAATTCTGGTCTACTTTCTGACTTCACAACTAACCATCTAAATTTCTCCCACTGAAACGTTATTGGAAACGTGACAATAACAGGCAGTCTCAAACTGACATATCACTTGGTACACATACGCAGTTTGTCTGCTGCACAAGCCTATGGAAAACCCTAGTCCAGCATTTTAAAGCAGGTATTTTTCTCAGAAATCAGAGTGAACCATCAATTTCACAAAGCAGAGTGCAGCTCTCAGAGAAAGAAAGAAAAAAAAAAAAGAAAGATTGCAAGCCTAAAGACTCAAATGTGAATCAAAATCGGTGTATGTAATTGTCATCCTGACACTATTTCTGTAGCTTTACCTATGGCTTTAAACTCATCATTAATAAAATAATCACCAATTCATTGTGAAAGGATAATTAAGAACAGATTTTCTGCTAAAGGTTTGCATTTTAAGTGACAATTACTAAAGAATAAAGTGAACAAGCTCATGAAGGTCAGCTGCATTGAACTGAGGAAATTTATTACAGAAAAATGGTATGAGGTTACTTGTTCTGGGGCTTTTTCCACCTCTGCTTAGAAAAATTACATCAGGAACCTGAATCTCAAATCATGGAACGTATTTCCAGAGAAGAGATCCAGCCCTAACTGGGCTTCAAAAGTGTATCAGGGTAATCAGATAGTCTGAAAGGAAAGGAAAGGAAACATTTTAAAAGCTAACGCAGAACGAAAACTACCTTTCAGAGTTTGAGAGAACTGCATTACGCACCTGCAGGTCACTGCAAGTCTAACAGAATGGGATCAAGCTTCTAATCACATAGTATTAGCCATCTTTATTTCTCTAAGTGATTAGTTATAATGGCATCACCTAGGGAACTAAATTATTAATGTTTAGATAGGAGGTAGAATACTAAAAACCAAAATGATTAATAGGAAACCAATTAAAGGGAAGATATCACTCTGCTGCTTAGGGAAATATCTGGCTGGAGAGTAGAGTTCTATGTGAGCAGTAGAAATATGTTCATTAATTTTTCTTACGAAACATGAAATGTCAATGAGGTAATGTCAATACAGAAAACAATACGTCCAGACAAAGTAATTGGAGTGCTTAGGGAGATAAAATAGTAATAGTGGAGTGAAATGTAATACTGAAAATGTATAAGGTCAGGCAGCCCATAGGGAGTAAACAAGAATTTGTGCTACACACTGAGAGTTCAGGCGCAGGATATTGGTTGATCTCAGAATGATATTGGCATGATATGACTTTAGAAAAGATGAATGTGTTCCTGAATGTCTCAGACTAATATAACTGTCTTTTTACCAAAAATACTTAGATTTTTACTGTGAGGATAGACACTAGCTGAAATACCACATCAAATCTGGAAGAATTTCAACTGAATTAAGTACAGCAGAAGGCCTAGACAATAATCATGGAACGGCTGTTCGTCCTCAACCAACGACATTATTAAAACAGCCTCCTGCTAGGAACGAATACTCACTTGAGGACAAACATGCACTGAATACTTATACCAGTGAATCCAGCCCACACAAGAACATGCAGTTTTCTTTTCGATGTGCAACCACAACTGCAAAAGCAGCAGCAAAGTCAGTTAACAATAGGTCCATGTTTCTAGTCAGTCTTCACTAGATCTCACTATACTGGCAAAAGCTATTGCGTATAGACTTGGACCTCTCTAAACGCTGCAGTTCCAGCAAACACTTTGTTCTGTAATTTGAAACAATTTTACACTTTATATGCTGAGTTGGATATGGGAATTTCGAATCATTGGGTTCATTTGGATCAATTTAATAAGAGGCTATTGTAAAAAAAAAAATCAACCAAATAGAAAGGGAAAAACAGTTGAAGATGAATTGGTTTTCCAGAAAACATCCGTGAATTATTAATGAACAAACAAGAATTAGCTCCAAGGTCTTTAAGCCTGGTCACCATTTCCCATAAACTCCTTTTAAATATAGTGATTTCTTTCTCCCTCTTTCTTCACCTACTCAGTTTCATACACAGAGATTATAATAAAACAAATATCAGTGTTTCAGAAGAGCATCATGCTGTTTAAGAAGAATCTGTTTGGGATATGGGGGATGGGACAACGCTCTCTGAAAAATAAAGTCTTAAGAACAGATGAATACCAAAATATGGTGAGGCTTTACACAGCACACCACACACAAACTACGTGGTGTTTTAAAGCTCTTTTCCACTAAGTATCTCATTCTCAACACTAACATCAACTCTTATTTTAAAAGGTTGTTGGATTACTGTAAGACTGGTTGCTAAAGGAAAGAAAGATATGTACACAAATCAGTGTGTAGTAGCAGTTGATACACCGATGTGACCTACTATGGTTCAGTGCCAACTCTTCAAACAAAACAACAGAAAAATTCTGTCCCACGATCTGCAATGTTAGTGATCTCCGCATTTGTGAGGATTCACTCAGCAGTCAGATACTTCAGATACAAGGCAAGCTCTCCTTCTCAGGCATGGTATTGCAGAGGCAATGTATCTCAAAAGAAATCACAATTCTTTGGCCTAAATTCAAACCATCAGATGCATGATTCATTCCTGATTTCAGAGTGCTCACATCCCCACCTTGCATGAACTTCTGAACATTTGGAGCGTTATAAAATATTGCTCAAAAATCAAACTGAAATGTAAACAAAATTCAGTTCCATGAATTGTGTGTTTAGGTCTAAAAACAGTCTTCTGTTTGAGCTTCCAATAGCTTGATTGTAATTCCAGCTAACTCTTTTTTAAGAAAAGACTTCTCGATTTCCTTTCTCCAGCGTATATATGGCATATAAAAAACTCTAAGCTCTTAAACTGGGATATTTATTTTTCTCCAATTTATATTTTACATATGGACACACTGATAATGCATTCTAGAGATGCACAGCCTCTTGTAATTCTTTAGCTTTCAATCCTGTAATTCACAGATTAAAAATAACTGCCAGAGAATATTAATAGATACTTGACAACAACTATGTCAGTATTTCAACTTGGCTTAGGCTGGTGTCCATTCTTTGCAAATTTGTAGCATGGCTACACAAAGCTAGCTACATACCTTTACCATCATTATTTTCTTGA
Source organism: Coracias cyanogaster (assembly GCA_033124195.1). Classification (NCBI taxonomy): domain Eukaryota; kingdom Metazoa; phylum Chordata; class Aves; order Coraciiformes; family Coraciidae; genus Coracias; species Coracias cyanogaster. The sequence continues at coordinate 37,525 of JAVSBS010021460.1, forward strand.
CGCTGAGGCTAGATCATATCAGGAGAACTGTTTCACAGTACCTTTATAATTAAGCACTCCTCAGCCGTCCTCTCGATGTGGATTGCTACTGCTGGTTAATCTTCAGGGGTGGGGATCTGGGGAGGCAAATTTATGAAGGAGAAAACTAGGTTACTTATTAGTAACTGGAATTCTCTGAATATATTGCCTCCACAGATCCACACTAACCCTCCCTCCTTTTGTTAGAATTAACTCATGATTCACAATAGCTGGGTAAAAATGAAGGGACTGGGCACTGTGATGCTAGAAAACCCTGTTTAAAAAAGTAATCTCATGAGTCCATTGAGGCAAATTACTTACTTGGATACTTGCTCTAAACAACTCTAGGATTCACATACAACACATGACTTCATGAAAATGAATTTGCAGCAGCAATATCTCAAAGGTAGAATTACTGGAAAATGATCAAGCTTCCACAAACCTTCTAGCAGCACATTTGGGTTTGGTTGTTTCTTGCTTTTTTTTTCCCCACAAGTCAAGTCAAGTCAAGTGAAGTTCTTATTGCATTAGATATATTGCAAGCATTACTAAAACCAATATGTTGTTGTAATCTTCAGAGAGAGTGGCCAAAGATTATTATTCTAGTGAAAAGATAGCTAATATTTATTTGGCATGAGTAGTTAGTTAATCATATTACCACCCTCTTCAGGGAGCACTTCCCCATTCTTCCACATGTGTACTTAAGACTTAATATTTCTATTCTACTTAGAATATGTCTTTTTTTTTTCTGATCTAAGCTTTAAATTTTTAAGAAAAATTATTCATCCCCAATTTTTCATGGCTGTATTTCACTAACTCCAGGCTCATACGTCATAGCTTTTCCCTTTCATATCACTGCATATCACATCCTTTTTCTGTCACATCTACAAAATAATTCAAAATCCAAGAGGCGCTCTCCTTGACTAATGGAGACTACCTGGCCTGTCTTTGTTTTTATAACTTTTTTTTCTCCATGGAATTTGTTGCTAAATCAAGGTAATTGTTATCAAAATAGACAAGTGTTACTGAATTTAGATTTTACTTTATTATCTGCAGGAATTTTGCTTTGTCTGAAGTCTATGTTTTGCATGATTAGTGTGTCACTAGATTTAGTCATCCCACCTTAAGTTTGATATAAAAATAAACATAAAATATGTTTATTTAAATGGACAAAATTAACACTGAGGGAGTTTTGAAGTGTTCAGAACACATCACTGAGTATAGAATATTTACAGGAATAGAGGAATGAAAGTTTTGGCTAGGAAGAGCGAAAGATTTGGAAATCCCAACCCAAACTCTACGTACTAAATGATTTACACACAGAGATGAGGAGTTGAGATGTATTTTCCCATTGTAGTCCCTGCAAAGTTTTTAATAGGCTTTTTTCCATCATCACTCCAGGTACTTTTTCAGAGCCTTAACCACTGCTATTTAAAGACAGTCCATAGAGGCACCTACTTAATTTTTCTCAAACTTTCCAATCCTGCCTTTGAATGTCTACACAACTAAACCAAGTCCCACACTGCCAAACCCAAACAGAATGTGTCTGGGGGAAAGGGGTGGGTTTTTTGTCTAGAGAGCTGTGCAAATACATAATATACCAAGATTTCTGATTTTTGAATGGTGATTTCAGGTTTTGCTTTGACGGACAAAAGAGACCACAACACGGAGTGCATGATGATGCACTATGCTGTGCAGGTAAAACAACTAATCTCAGCCTTCTACAATTGTGTCTCTCCAAAAGCAGTCTGGAATTAATGAAGTTGCATGACAGTTGCATCTCATAACTGCAAAGGTAAGCCTTTTAAATGAAGCAAACCATTTGAAAAATTGACAGCAATGCTCTAGTTTCAATCAATTTCAGGAAGGTTAAAACATACTGAAGCCATACATGCTTGCAATTCTGCCCTGAACAGTACTTCACATTCAATTCATTTGGGGTAAAATGCTATAGTCTAATTTGCACGAGAGATTTTAAAGGCTTTTTATTTTCCGTGAATATAATACATGGAATAGGCAAGGGCAGATAAAATACAGGTCCTCGCTGCAGGCTCTCACTGAAGAATGATTCAGTGTCCAGCAGCAACTGTCAGATTTTAAATCCTATGTTACTGCAATCAGCAGGCATTATTCAATGTGTCCATTAGTCTTCTTTGGAGCCAAAGGAGTCCTGCCTCACAAATAGCCAATAACTGGTCTTGTTTCGTTCTTCTTATGCACTCTTTCACCTGAAGACTTTAATCCATTCTGGCTCCCTCTATGAAAACAAAGGCCTAGACACTCCAAATGCAATAGCTGCATCCTACAAGTAACAATTTTTTTCTTATTTACTTTTTTTCTATTTGTTTCTTGTATAATCTTATATGACCTCACTTTTTTTTTTTTTTTTAATATAACGCATTCCATGGTTTTCCTACCGTTTTAGTTTTATTTTTGGTATTTTGCAACAGTTCTTCTTATATTCCAGATTATACTTTTTTCTTTTTATCCTTGTGTAGTGCTGCTTTGGCTTCTACATACTCCCAGCCAGTTTCTCCCTCATCATCTGTGGTTCCACCTCTACTCACTGGAACTTTCCACCCGTATCTGTCTGTGCTCACCTGATAGTTTTTTCCTCCCTTCTGTTACAACTTGGTCTGTCTCTGATTTTTCCAATTTTTAAAAAATTTTGTTTTAAAGCCTGTATGCTTTTATTGTGTGCTGTTACAACATGGTTTTGCATTCATTGCAAAAACAGGAAGGAGAATAAAGAACAAAATAAACTACTTCTGTTGAAATCATATTCTAGAAATGTTACGATCTGCTTCTTCCATTTTATTCTCTAGTTGTCTTGAATCAAGGTGGATAAACTTGAAACTAAACTACAATAAAGGATCAAGTAAGTTTTGTGATATCGTACTTAAATAACTATTTCAAATAAACCTGTTGTACCGATTTCTGGCAACAGGAATGCATATGAAGGTAATGAGGAGGAACAATTTGCAGCTTTACTCTATGTTCTTCCACTTTGTCGTTATTTTATTTTGGCTGATACAAAGTCTAAGAAATCTTCAGCAATGGTATCTAAAGAGAAATTAGCAAAAAAGGAAACTTTATTGGAATGATATTAGAATTAGGATATGATGACTTCAAATGGTAATGAGGGGAATATGGGCCTCCTTTACTCAGGCACTTTAAATCTGGCTCAGTTGAGGAGCTTAGACCGGTAAGAAACAAGTGGGTGCAGTATAGAGAGTGATGTTTCCAAAAGTCCATGTGAGATAAAGATAATATACTTTCTAATGTTCTTAGAGAGCCAACATGCAGCTAAACTGGCTTGGACATGAAAGTACGTAGCATTGCAAAACACAGAGAACTAGTGTAGTACATTTTCAGCTTATTCGACATAAAACTCCTTCCTTCTCAGTGCTCTCACACTCATTTGTTGAGAGCCTTGCAAGCGAGAGACATTATTTTGCAGAAAAATTCTATTTCTGTCATTTTGACTGATAACCACTAACTAATGAAGACTTCCAAGCTGTTACTTTCCTTCACTTCTTTAGAAAATAAAGGTTGCCCCTCTCTGAATGACTGAGGTTTTTGAACAATCTACAATTCAAGTTATTTAACTGAAAAAATGATGACAGACAAATGACATTGTTAAGCTTGCTCCAGACAGTTTGCTACTACAAAATGAAAATAATTTCAAGCAACTCTTGCAAGAGAAAAGTTCCCTTGAATAGGTTCTTAAGCACTATTTCAGTGCTTCATCAGAAGCACTCCAAGCAAGAACAGAGACTTCCTGGGATGTGGTATGTGTATGCATGTAATCTGGTAACCTAGGACAAAACAAATGATTCCTTGGACTGATGGGTCTTCTCTGCAGCATGTGCACTGGAGGAAAGGACTGCGCACACAGACATAGATGATGAAATCTGCGGAGTATGTCCATCTTCTTGTTTGTGTCAAACTCCCCAATCAATTTAACCAACAGTAAAAGAAGGAAAAATCAAATTGCAAAGTTAAAAGCAGAACTTAACATTTCTAATTTTATTCTTAGGAAGAACTAAGTAAAGTATGTATGCAATAGCTTGGATGCAAACTATGGAAAGTCATTCTTTCTACGAATACAACTTGTAATCAAAGGTATTATTTCTCTATTACCATCATGATGTTATCGCTTGCCATATATTTACTTGTTATTAAGATGTCCTGCCCTTTACCTTATGGTAAAGGAAAAAAGTTTAAAAAGCCAGGGCAAACCCTTTTCTTGCTCCTTAAGCAAGACACCAATCCAATCCTAAAACTCTTTAGTTTACACCATTTAAGAGTTTTATTTTGACCTCTTCTACTAGGGACACCTAAAGTAAACCATATTGGTTTAGAAAGTGGCTGAGAACGGACATACTAAAATCAAAAGAAGAGGAGCAAAGTAATACTTTAGTTGTGAAAGCCTCAGAGGCTACAAGGAAGCTGCAGAACTCCAAATAAAATCACAAAGAGAGTTGAAATGCGCTCATAGGCTGGGCTGGCAACCAAAGTGATGCACCCTGCAAGCTAAGACTAGCACTCCACAGGTGCCCTTTATTGGGCAACTCCAAGGACCAGACTGATATTGCCTTATATTTAATCTGTAAGCATCAAATCCTTAAGTAAATGCATACAGAAAATGCATTTTTGCTGCTTCATCGATACACACAAAATTCTCACAAGGCACAATGTTTTCCTTTGGGAAAGAAATAGATGTTAAAGCCTGCATAAATCCTAACTGAAGTATAATATACATATATCTAATATAATAATGTTATACAAATAAAATTATATATGGATATGTTTGTATATATACAAACACACCCACTTCTGGCATATAATTTTCAAACATTTATCCTCAAAACCTAAGTTTTGAGGAAAAAAAGCTAGAGTTGAAAATAGGCTGTTTAGCAGTAAGAGTTCTTGAAGTGCACACACCCAGACGCTCTTAAACTCTTTACATACACAGAAGAAAATGAAATGTGGAAGTTTTATCAGACTTCTCAAGCTCTGAATGAATATTAAGTCCCGTATTACTATCTTTTCTCCCTAGGTGTTAACTTTTACCTGAAGTCAGTCATTTTGTCTTTTCCTTGAAACAGATTTTAAGCAAGCAAACAAGCAGTGTTCGAAATCAGGAGCCTATCCTTTAAAGATGAACAACTATAAAGCACATGCACACTAATGCACCATATAATCAACATTATGAATGGAAAAAACAACATCATAGCATTTTCACAAAGAGCTTGATATAAAAGGTAAAAGCCTCTGTATTTTCGCATACTCACTAGTTTTGCACTGACAAATGCGGCAACCATTTTGGTCCAGTTTGAAGCTATAGATACAGTCTTTCTCGGTCAACGTGCAATTCACCAAAATCTCACATGTGGGTGGACCTATTGTGATGTATGTTGGTTCTGAAGGTAAGAAAAAATAAACAAATAGATTTGAGATTGAGTATTTTAATTAAGTTCACAAAACGGTATATACAATGCAACAGTGAAGACAATTTTAAATTAATTTTGCTTCTGATAAATATTCTGAAAACTGTTCAAAACCAGAGTTTGTTTTGAAGTGAGGTACACACAGCACAAATAGTATAAAGCTGCACAACATTTCTGAAATATTGAAAAAGGAAAAAAATACATTTTTTTGTTCACTATGAAATCAACTTTCCTGCATATGAAGGTTAAAACTGAATGTAATATATCTACTTTACCCTCTACTTTTCTCCAAAAGTATTTCATCAAAACTTTGTGCTGATTTTTTTTGCTTTAGAAACCGAACAGAGCTTTCTCCAAAGCTCAGTTGATTGATACTACCAAGCAGCAAATCAAAGCACGTAACCCAGTAAATCAAATCTTTCTCTGTGAATAAGATAACTTCTACTGAAATTCAAAGCAGAAAAGACTCTGAATACCAAAAGAGAATATAAGATATACTGTGTATGGAAGATTGCTGGAAACCACTTACCATGTCTATTAATTAAATACTTCACTTCTTACAGTATACTTCGCAGTACCAGATTATCCTTTCTGAAGCTGAGGATTTTCTTGCTAATTATTAGGTATCTATGAACAGTGTAATACTTACTTTTGGACACCACTTAAATATATTGAAGCATGAAATTTATTTTAATACATATTGTAGCCAGAAATATTAATGTATTTTAGCATACAAAGTTGTTAGAATAAAATAATATCTAAAGACTAGCAACAGAAGTATGGCTAAGGAGAATGACCACCCTTTACTGGATGCATGGGGAAACATAGTGACAAAGGATGAGGAAAAGGCTGAGGTACTTGATGCCGCCTTTGCCCATGTGTTTTACACAGTATGCACATGATCCTGGACACATCTTGCCATCTCTTCTCTTCAAAGCGAATATGTTGAAAGTGAGATTTTTGCCCTCCTTACTTAAAAGCAGCTAGTCTTTGCTCTCAGACTGTAAGTCAAGTTGTTAGAACTATTCAGTGTTAACCAAAACAGAAATTTCTTAGCCTATTGGCTCCATGTCCAGCAGGCAGCTTATGCACCCATGTCTTGGTGGGCCCAGATGAACCTTATGAGGTTCAACAAGGCCAAGTGCAGGGTCCTGCACCTGGGCTGGGGCAACCAACATTATCGGTATAGGCTGGGAGAGGACATACTGGAGAGCAGCCCTGTGGACAGGGACTTGGGAGTGCTGGTGGATGAAAAACTGGATATAAGCCAACACTGT
>JAVSBS010021460.1:46008-65558 GCA_033124195.1 Coracias cyanogaster
TCATTCAAGGTCAGGCTTGATGAGGCTCTGAGCAACCTGACCTAGGTAGATGTCCCTACTGTGTAGGGAGGTTGGACTGGATGTCCTCTGGAGGTCCCTTCCAGCCTAAAACATTCTATGATTCTTCCAATCAAGTGAAAATTATTATGAGAAGGAGCTTTTCTGAGTTCATTGTCTTTCACTATCTTCAGCTTTCATAGCTTCTATCCAGCCCTGCCTTTCCTTCCCTTCACAACAGTTAATACGGTGGATGAGCATTTTTAATCCTTTTTAAATTAAGTCAACTAAATACAGAGTTTGGAGAGAAAAACTGCATGAAAGACACTACAGTGACATTAGATGACTTGAAATTTATCTCAGAGGTCACAGTTCAGATTCCTTACTTTGAAAGTTTCAAAGTAACAATCAAATTCTGTTGCTTGTGTAATCTTTGGAGGAAAAGTAGGTATACGCCTCATGCTTATATAAAACACCACCAACAGCTTTGTTCAAATACAAGCTAGAAATGTGTATAATGGCATCTGTGTTGCTGTAGATCACTCATATTTTTTCTAATTTAAAACTTTTCAGGATTTTTTTTCTCCCCTAAGAGTTTAACACAGATTACTAGGTTGGAGGTCAAAGGGGAGATTTTATATGTTTCTGTGGATTCTTTGTTTCATAGCTTTGTGTTTGCATGTGCAGTGTGGAAGAGTAACCATAATAAGCTATTTATTTTAGAATCCACAGATTGCCAAACTAGACTTCTTTTAATTTCAGTGAACTCTTTGCTTTTGTTTTCAAGTTCATTCAGTAAACTGACTACATCATATTTATGTCTAATATTTAACATTTGGAACTTCAACAAATCATTAGTTTAGGAATCAAGAATATACTAATATGTATCAATAATATGATATATTCCAGAAACCCCACTCATCAATCCTGTCTGTTTAGGACACAGAATGTATAAACTAGCTTTATAAACAAACTGATATTTTGCATCTGGTACCTATTCTGAAAACCTCCTTTTCTACCTCATTCCATTCTCTAACCAAAATACCCTAAACATGCAAAATTCTGGAAGACAAAAGTTACCCTGAAGCTACATTCAGGTTATTGGTCAGCCAGTGCAAACCCTACACTTCAAATGACAAAAAAAGCCACAGTCTTGGACACACTAATACAACAATTTTTTGCTCTCTTTATATATTCAGTAATGTGGCATTTCTTACAAGGGACAAAATTAAACTGTCATTATATTAATTTGAACAGGTTTTGTTACTCGTCTGTTCATTGTGCTTTATTATTGTTATCTCCCACTTTTGTGTCTGCTCTAAGCATCCTCAGTGTTTCCAGACAAGCTTACAATTCCGTTTTTATTCCCTCCTACCCCTAAAGGTAAGCTCTGAGATACAGTTATTTTATATGCATGCCTGCTTCTCAATGAGCTGCAAGTAGAGGACAAAAGAAATAATTTCATTCCCTACCCCCACATGTGCAAAAATGCAGCCAGGAAAAAAAAAGTCTGCCCTTTTCACTTCGCTAGACAAGACTCAACAAATAAAGCCAGCTCTGCTCTGCCAGGCTTCTGGCTATTTGAATAGGCAAGCAGTGGCTAAGCTTGAAAAAGCATGTACCACTGCACGATGTGAGCTACGCTTTCACTGCTGCTCTCGGTAGAAATGGCAGAAGAAAGATTCAGTGCACAAATGCACAGACAATGGGTGGGAAAAACGGGTGCTGTTTCTGTCTGTGTGCTTTGCCAACAATAAAACTATACTGTAGAAAGAAAGAGAAAAGAAAAAAATAAAGAGAAGGGGACTGAAGAGAGTCTGGATGAAAACAATGTGGTTTTTTTTTTTATTGTAATAGAGCACAGATTTTGCTGATGTCAAGTGCTTATATATATGGTTAAATGGAGATTTCTTTTAGAACATCTTGCTTCCATATACTCTTTCTGAGCCTGATACTTTCTATGCTGAATTTTAGCGCAGAGGATCATTAATTTGCCTGTGATGCTGATAAAAATCTTCGAATTAATTTTTTATACTGCCATTTACTTAAAAAAAAAACTTCAAAGATTTTGAAAACCATGGTGGATATTTCAGCCACTGGTGGTCTGTCAGTGTGACTTGTCCACTGAAAAATACTACAATATGTGATCAAAACCCCGAATCTCATTCATCCCAGCTTGAAACCAAACTGCATTTATGGGGAAAGAAGGGAAAACGGTGACATCCAACTAATGCCTGGAGCTGGCTTTGTCCTTACAGAGCGTGCATTAGCAAATCAACACAAAAAAAGTATGTCACACAAAAAAAGAAGCTGTCAAGGTGGAGTAAGACCATATTTTCACTGATATTTTTATACACAGGATACTTCTGCAACACGAACAAAACCAATCCCCAGGCCCCTCTTTTTTCGCTATTTTCTGATGTTTGAGACCTCCCATTTCTCCTGTAAGTCATATGATGCAGCTTGTATGCCAAAGAACAGATGTTTTCTTCTGTTAAAAGTGTGAAATACTATATATATACACATATACACATACACACACACAAGAACACAAGATGGTTGATCTGGTCTAGTACTCTGCCTCATATACAGATATTGTTATACCTCGATGAATATTGAGGTCTTGAGATAATGCTCAGCTGAAGTATTCAGAAATGGAGAGAAACTGATGCATCCATGTTTCAGTGAGACTGGGGGAAAAATTTTTCTTAGGATTAGAATCTAATTGATCATAATCTGTGTATAATAAAAGTTATCAAAAAGAAGAAAAAGAAAACTAAAATTCACCATTGACTGCTGAAGCCCTGGAAAACAAAACAAAACAGAGACTATTTATTGCAATCTTGTTGACTTCTACTGTTCATCTGAATGTTAACAAACTATTCACTGAAGATTTCATTTTTCCTTCTAATTTTGCAAATTACATAATTATTTAGTTCATTTTAAAGAGAACTAAAAAGAAAAACAAACCTCTGTAAGGCTGGTACGAAAATGAAAAATTCCACCTATCTTCCTATCACACCCTCAGCTGTTCAAAAACTGAACTCTGGCCATTGAATTAATACAAGAAAACAAAGAGGATTCCACCTAACTGCATCAGTGCAGAGCCACATGTATTATGAGAGAATTCAGTTGAGTTTTGTGTGAAGGACAAGAGGGACTTGTATTAGCAGAAGCAGAGCCTGCAGGTGCAGGGAAGCTTCCCCTCTATTTAGCTCCTGTGAGCCCACAGCCAGAGTAGTGTCCAGCTTTGGGCTCCTGAGTAAAAGAGAGATGCTGACACACCGGAGTGAGTACAGCACAGGGCCACCAAGCTGGTCAGGGACAGGAGCAGGCAGCATACAAGCAGAGGCTGGAGACCAGGCTGTTCAGCCTGGGGAAGGAGGGTAAGGGAGAGCATCTACCACTGCCTAATGGGAAGGTATAAAGACAAGGCCTGGTTCATCTTGGAGGTGTTCCAAGCTAGGGTGAGAGGAAATGAAAAAAGTATGAACTTGGGAAATCACAACCTGATAAAAGTTTTTTTGTTCTTTCTTTTAAACCACATGGGTGGTCAACTATGACAGAGTTGTGGGATATCCATCCTTCAGAATACTCAAAACTTCACTGGGACAAGGCCCTGAGATCCTACTGTCACTGGACCTGCTTTGAGCAGGTGGTAGCACTAGAAAAGCCTCTGGTGGGCCTTTCCAACTTGCATGACTCCATGAATTTCACTTTCACATAAACTCAGGACATTGCCAGTGAAAGCAGCAATATCCTTGATGGATCATAATCAGGGAACTGAAATCCAAAGAGAAACATTTCAATTTCTGATTATTTCTGTATGCTTTTTCCAGGTACTGATTATTTCCTTTCGCAATGAAAGTACATATTTGCCTAACACAATCTCACTGAAATCTACACAATGACTTAAAGAGTAGTTTTTTATTCAAGAAGCAAAATTTCTTCTAGGCAGTTCTCCCTGAAGTGTTATCTAATAACAGCCCCAACCACCTTTAAACAGTCTCTTTTTTTGTCCTCCTTTAAGTTAACACATTACGCATGCTTCACCTCTTGGCAAGGTATTATTATTAGATGAAGAACACTTAAAACAAGCCCTTTGTTTTGTTTCATTTGGAATGCAGTATTTTAACTAAAACTAGGGTTCGTTTCACACTTTAAATAACACCACGTGAGGGAAATACATACTCCAGGCTTTTACAAAATTAGTTTTAAGTAGGAAAGTACTTAATGTGCTCTAAGTTTTTTCTTCTGCATGTTGTATAATACAACATTGTTAAACACAAATGAATTTAAAAGTAAACAGGGAACTTCTATTGCTGCTTCTAATTGACAGTTAGAAACCTGGACCATCTTATGTATCTTAACCCAAAAGTACTAGAAATGTAAGGAGAGAGGTATTTTACACTGCTCAATCATTCCAGTTTTTAATTCCACTCATGAATGTTGCCCTGCTAATACAGAAGGGGATAAAAGCTACCCCTGTATTTTTTCTTGCCATAAAAGTACACCAAAAGTATGCTTCAAACACCTGGATACAGCTACTTTGATTCAAGCACAGTGGTTACTCCACTTAAGCAGATACAAGAAGTCTGACTTCTCCGTGCTCCCAGTGCAGCTCTACTCAGTATTGCTCTACACACGTATGCTTGAAAGCCAGTGAATCCTACCAATGTTTGGTGTAAAGTGTCCCAAACACATCACAATATTATTTGCAAATGCCATAACAAACTGTAACACAGTGTGGGTTGACAGCAGTCCATGTAAATACATTCAACAAAACCAGAGGACACTTTGGACCCCAATGCTGGAGTACATATATGTATGCATATATGTATGCATGCGTACGTACATATATATATGTACGTATGCATGGATGTTTTTCTTGCCTTGTTGGATTTTTATATATAATTTTATTTGTATTCATATAAAAGAAGTACTTCCAGCCAACTTCACGCTAACAAAGAGGTTTCAGTCTGCATCATAGAAACATTTATCTGTCAAAACTATTAAATTGTAAGCTCTATAGATTTATCACTATATAGAGGTTGAAAATGGTCTATTTAAATTATTCTTTGAATACCCAAACCATCACAGATTTCATCAATTCCACTGTAAGGTGGAAACTACTGCACAAGTACCTATCTTTTACAAGGAATTTAGGGGCACAAGCCCTAAAAATTCATTGCCAAGTGAACAATTTTTAAATTAATAGATACTAAAAAAAAAAGTCCCCAGAATCCACCAAAATACTATTTTTCATTTTATCTGTACTTATTCAGTATTTGCATATTGACTGGCATGCTTAAAAACAGTTTCATATGTTTGTTTTCACAGTTACTATATAACACAAATACAGTATATTCTAATCAAGGTATTTTCAGGAAATATTTGGAGAATATTGCTCATGCAACTGTAAGATAAAGTTGCCAGTGATTTCTTCCCATGTATAAGACAAGCATTTGAAAATAAAAAGAAAAAAAGCATGCAAAAAAGCATTTGTACTTTTGAAAGGCTATATTACCATAAAGATAATTTCAATATTCAAGTTCATACCAACAGTAACTCATGAACTTTGCAAACAAAACAAACTGTTACGCAGCACAAGAAAGCCACCACTTGGCCTAAAAATAATCCTAAACTTAAATGCAAATACTATATAGTCATATCTGTAGAACAAGAAGCGGGATTGTATGATTCACTGCTCCGTGCTACAACTCCTTAACCTCCTCTTTCATTTTCACATCTTGTTAATGTGAACCACTCTATAGTTTAACTATAGACGGTCATATAAAGTAGATTCTGTGCATATATTATTAAAAAGGCTGGAACATGGAAACACGTTTTCAGCATATAGCACAAGGAGGCTTTATATACACCTGTGAGTACTGCTATGTATGTTCTTCCTACCTTTAGAGCAATAGTATTGATGACAAAAAAGCGCCATTTTTCAGTATAAATAGGAAAACAAAAATAATTCCAAATCTTGCCTCTTGATAATTCCAATACTTTTATCAATAGTTATGAGGTTGTTTTTTTTGTTTGTTTTGTTGTGGTGGGTGTTTGTTTGTTTCTGTTTGTTTTTCTTTTTAGGAAGGACAATAAGAAACTTTGTATAAAGGTCTTATTGTGCTCAGCCACAAATTAAAAAAATAACTCTGAAGTTTACACATTTAATTTATGATGATTTTTAACCCCAGAGAGAACAAGTCATATAAAATATCAGCACAGTTAGATCCTGCAGTGACTGGTCTTGGGATATCCTGAGGAAGTGTTAGCCATGTACAAAGAATAAACTGAATGGAAGAGGATTCTAGAAAGCCAAACATCTCATTGGGAGCATGAAACGAAAATTTCTTTTGGGGGAGGAAAGAAGCGTGAGTCAAAATTATGTTCTACACATGGAGAAAGACCTCTAATATCAATAATAAAGATCATGCTTGTTTGGGCAAAGTGAAATAGCTCCCTCTTCCGTAGTATTTTATAACACAAACTACCTCTAAAAGGATTAAGGTGTTCTAATTCTATGAAACCAACTGACTTAAAAAAAGATAGCATCAGTGCATGCAAGCATTTACTATAACAATTCAGAAAAAAGTGAACAGTAGGCTACCTTTTTAAACTAATGCTTTCTGTGTTAATTGGTTAAAAACTAGTCCTGAAGGGTGTGCTGCTGAACAGCCTTTCATTCGCGTCTGCATGCTTGTTTGAATTTTGTCTGCTGTCCAAAAAACTTAACTGCAGCCTACTAAGAAGCAGCATGTGTGTTTACTTAAGCTTCCTGTAAAAACATTCATATCATTCCAAGAGTGACTAAATGTTTTCCATCCTCATAGTTCGCATTCCAGCCTTCCCCGCCCCTCCAGTTCATTACATGAAAAAAATCAGTTCCAAGTCCTGGGCAAGAGAATTTCCTTCCTGGGTTTGAAATCCCTAAAGCCTTGCAGGAATTTTTTTCCCAGCGTCTAGCTATCTGTGTTAACTATCAGGGTTCAACAATTCAGCATCACATAACTATTTATAAAATGTATGCAAGAACTTAAGATGATATAATTTTCTAATGTCACAAATAACTCTGAAAATATATTCACTAATACTTTCAAACACATAGTTCACTTTGGCAGGCTTTCACTTCAAATTTTATTCATACTGTCAAACTTTAACTACTTACATACGTAGTTTTCCTCAAAAGTAATTGTTATAATTTAAGACCAATTTTAATCCTGCAAACTAAAGAAGCTGCAGCAGAACCAAAGCTGCATTGAGGGTTTTTTCTTTTTAGCAGTGATGCAGTCAAAATACTCAAACTTTCCACTCTCAAGATGTGAAGTTAAAAACTTTAGTCTGTTATAATCAGTTCTTCCAGGTTCTGGTTTAGCAGGCATGTATACTCTTCAAATATATTTTAATGCTGGTAAGACTTTTTTGTGACACCAAGAAATAACCACCTTTATTAAAGCAGAATAAATTAACCCTATCAAGACATATCCTACGGTTAAGGCAGCCACTCAGTTATTGTTACTAGGTGAAGATACAGCAAACATTAAATTAGTGTGCATCTGGGGCAAATCTATGAACGCTGTAGGTGCTGAAAAGAGTTAGAGGATCCATGAGGTTCTCTGTGAGACATTGTTAGCTGCATTGATGTATACATTTACTAGGATTCTTTGGTTATGTATCCTTTCAGTAGTCTTCCACTGAACTTAAGGATTAATCAGCGAAAACTAGGAAAACATTATTTGATACTAGTATAGTCTTCCTGACTTTCTTAAACTCGGAGAGGCTTTCCTTGGTGCTAGGTTTCATTATACCATGGATGGCGTGGTTCAACAGGCTCAGTTGCCTTGTCTAAAACTGCTATACTAAATCATGATCTGGCAAACATAAGCCCACTTCTCTACAGCACAGCGTTTGCATCCCTTAATTGACTTTGATGAAAAGGCTGGTTGAGAGCTATACAACTGCTGCTGAACAATGACTTACACTTTACGCTCTAAGGAGATCTCTCAGCCTAAATCCTGTGCCGGTGAACACTGCTCACTACCACTGACTTCATCCTGAATGAATCACATTTCCTTTCACTGGACTCTGCTGCCTGTTTTTACTTAATGAAGTGCTGGACACGCTAAAGGAACTGAACTGAATTACATCTCAGCTAGAGTTTGGAGCCCTTTATTGATGAAAATGTTAATTTCTTTTTGTGAAGATAAAGTGTCAGCCATAATGACAGCAAAGTAATGTGGGTCTTATTCATGAAAATCCTCTGAGGGGATTTTGTTTAACACTTAATTTCTCATTCACAGCTTATGCTGGCACTCTGCCACCTGTACCTGATGGCTCTCACACAGAAGGACATACTGCAAGATAACCAGTTACTGTATATCAGTGGACTGGATTGCAGCTCTACTGTGAACAGGCTGAGCCTCTGGGAGATGCAAGGGAACAGAAGTGACCACAGACTTTCCTAAGAGACATTTTTGGCATCAGTGCCAGTGCTGAGCACTTGTATTTATTATCTTGTTAAAAAACCCAAACAAAACAAACCGTTTTTTGTCATATTTTCCTACCCAATTTGCAGATGGCTGTCCACAGATGCAGATGGCCTGAGGGAAACATGGTTATTTCTATCACTGTAGCTTGTTTGGTGTGATTCATATGCTATTCTAAGCTCCAGCATTCAGGCTTTTTTGGGGTAAAATTTATTAAAAATGGAATTACTACTTAAGCCATACCAATTTTAGTTAGAAGATAAACAACTGTTAGCCCAACAGAGAAGGAAGTAGTTCTGTAGGTACAGAAGCAAGCTTGCAGTACTAACAGCCCCTGGATTGCCAATGGATCTGGTTACCTCCAAGAGTACAGGGGCACAGACCAGCTCTAATGAAGAGCCTCCTGAGTCTAAAGTGTGAGCACATACCAAAATTTTTTCGTCCCTTATGACACTTGAAAAATCACTTCCCCTCTACCTAGCCGTCTGTTTCCAGTAAAACTGTAGAAACAGGTTCTCTTTGAGACTTCCTCATGCTGCAAGAAGTCATTGGCTCTAAAAAACTGGAGGGAAATCAGAGAGGGCCAGTATGATTACCTAAGCCTTGGCTCTTAACAAAGACAGTCTAGAAAACAAGAAAGAAAAAACAGGCTAAATAGATAAAAGATTAAACAAACAAAGGCAAATCCCAAAGAACCAATATCATTACAGCAGCTACAGGAACTATATAGAAGCATCCATCAGAAGCTTAAAATTAATTATTTGTATTGGATCCAAAGAACGTGATGGGCCTGCTTTCCCCAGATCTCACCAATGAAAGGAGGTGCCTGCTTTGAAAAGCTGTGTAGGCTGAAGAGCTTGACACTAAACTGTCTCAATGTGCCTCCGTCTCTAGCCTCATGCCTTAATGTTGACCCTTGCTTTCTGCCTTCCCCAACTTGCACCTTGGAAATGGTCACCTCAAAGTAGCCAGCCCCTTGCTAACACCTTGGGCTTTTATCTACACATCTGTTGCATAACCGACAGGCACTGCTGTTGTCAAAAACTGGGAAGAAGTGACAGGGGTGGATATACTGTAAAAAGACATCTTGCCAAAAAGGCTTTGATCACTTTATGTTTCCTCAAAAAGGAACTCAGCAGCTCTATGTTGGTGAGCCACAGCCATCACTTCATAAACACTGAAAGCTACACAGTGAATTACTATTATTGCTTTCAGTTATATATGCAATTTCCTGAGCAAATGTCCTTTCACTGAGGCTGAAAATACAAACTGTGATGTCCTCAACACATCAAAAAGACAATCTTAGCCACAACATGCCATGGGTGGATTTGTTTTTTCCTCAACAACTTTCTGCCTTCCTCTAAAACACATTTTTCTTCTCGCAATTCAGTTCCATTCTTTCTTGTCTTATTTTTTCTTTGCAACAGCTTTTTAGGTACTTGAAGGCTGGTATCTTCTCATTCCAACCTCAGAATTTTCTCTTTAAGCTAAACCAACCCAATTTATTCAGTCTGTCATTCTAGGATATAATTTGTAATTCATAGCTTTCCTTCTGACTCTTCCCCGCTTGCTTCCATCCTTTTCAGAGGAACAATGTCCAGAACAGTACCAAGGGCCTACTGTGTCAAGTAAGGACATACCCATCCATAGGAAAGAAAGCAAAAAGGATTACTTCAGGTCTTGCACACTGTAGTCTGGATCATAATTTAGGTACAGTGCCTTCTCAAGGCTCTATTAAACCATGTTTAACTTTTTCTTTCCCCATAATCACCAGGTTTCTCACAAAGAACTGCTACTTAGCAATGACTCTAGTTCAGGACTCAAAAAGAATCTCTTCCAAGCACAGGGCACTGTATTTTCCTTTGTTGAATTCCGTTAGCATTCTTCTGCCAACTTTCCGCTTTGAAGCATATGAATACATACTCTACTCTCCAAGATACTGGTTGTCCTTTTTAGCTTTGTTGTCTATAGATTAAATAAATTTAGCTTTGATCTGAGCTAGTGGAAACATCAGAGCTGGACCCAGAACAGATACTAGTGGATACCAACTACAGTGCAACTCAAGAAAGCCTGCCCACAGATTTGAAGACAAAATCCATATACAAACGCATCATACTGGAGAACCACACTCCTACACACCCGTCCTCCATACACCTACCCCATGTTCCTGTCTCTTCCTCCTCATCAATCTCTCCAGGGAGCTCCAGTGTAAAGCACCTCGCTTATCCTCTCTTTCCCACTAGCAGCATCGGTAGATGAAATTCAAGTGTGGGAGAGGTGAGGGGAGCTGAAGTTACTCTCTTCTCCAAGTCCAGCAAACCCTAAACGAGCATTTGGCAAATATACATTTCAAACCAATTTGGCTGTCCAGTGAACACTGGAATGTGTGTTGTGTGGGCTACACACACACATACAGGATACAGGACTACGGATACTTATACAGCAGCCTGTGACAAAGCATTACAGAATCACAGAACTGCCTAGATTGGAAAAGACCTTTAAGATCATCAAGTCCAATCATCATCCTAACACTGACAAGTCCTTGGCTAAACCATATCCCTAAGTATTATGCCTACACAACTCTTAAATACCTCCAGGTTGTCCTGGGCAACCTGTTCCAATGCTTGATGACCCTTTTCAGTAAATAAATTCTTCCTAATATCCAATCTAAACCTCCCCTGGTGCAACTTGACGCCATTTCCTCTTATCCTATTGCTTGTGACTCGGTTGAAGAGACCGACCCCTGCCTCTCTACAACCTCCTGTGGGGTAGTTGTAGAGTGTGATAAGGTTTCCCCTCAGCCTCCTTTTCTTCAGGCTAAACAACTCCAGTTCCTCCAGCCGCTCCCCATAAGACATGTGCTCTAGACCCTTCACCAGCTTTGTTGCCCTTCATTATGAAATTGTATAACACAACTTCAGAATTACTATACGCTTATTTTAAACTGATCTGCAAGAAGAACATTATTTCCCTATGGTATATTCTCTATGGATTAAATACTTTTACAGCATGAGTTGAGAACCGGAAGCCATTTAATAGAAAAGTGTAAAATGAGGAATGTTTATCCTTAAAATCACTAGTAAACTACTATCTCAAAATCACCTAAGTTTACATTAATTTTAATTTATATAATTTTACAATAATCATTAAAATGATTTATTGAACATATCACTAAGTTATGCTGCTTTTGCCCTTGAACTGCTTTCTGGAATAACTTGCATAGTTGAAAATATGATACTGTATAACACCACTGATCCCAGAACTTAGCCCACACTAAATAAGGAATTTGATTTTCTTTGCTGAACAGCAGGCGATAAGAGATGCAGGGGGGTGATGGGGCGGGGGTGTGCAGAGGAGAACAGACTGGAGAGCACAGGACGGTGGATTTAAGCTGTTAATGCAACCTTAGTAACGCTTGAGCTCCTATTCAGTCAACACTTCTACTCACACTCTGCACCGCAAAATTAAGGTTAAGCTACAGATACGTAGATTTAATGGGGTAGTATGTGGAAAAGCATCATATGGCTGACGCTGATGTTTTTTAATTCCTCTTAGGAAAAACTGTGCCTGGAACGTATTTTATTGCTTGTAGAGCTTCACTAAATGTATGGCACATATTTTTCAATAATATCAGTAAAATCAAAGGATTATCAGCCAGCTTCCCAGCCTGATCCCACCAAGCCTGCAAGTCACTGATGACGCAGATCCTTGTCAACAGAAATGACCTTCAGGAAAATAAGTGAGAAGCTAATTTGAAAGGTTAAAGAGCATCAACCCAGCAACCTACCTGGTTAAAAGAACTGAGATGTCAGCTGGCTAGATGATGGCCAAAACAAAACAGCATTTCAGATAGGACTATGTTGTCATTAAAACTATATAAACAAAATTCAGGACAGTATAATGTGCAAAGGAAACAATGATTTTAAGGCCTGTCTTCCCCTGGCATATTTACTTCCCCCTCCTTCCTACTTACTACAAGGAGAAAACCAGAGAACAGAAATTTAAAGAAGCCTCTTGCCTAGTGGGTTAGCAAGCAATAGCCGTATCACAAAGAAAGTAGACAGTATTTTTTTCTACCCATGCATCAAACTACAAGTAGAAACACTATTAATCTCAGATTTAAGGCTTAAGCCACACGATGCTATCTGACCTCGGAGGTGGGCCATAAGACTATGGCTAAAACACAAGTCCCTGCTGCCATAAACTCAAACTATTACTTTTTTTTTCCAAAATAATTTAAAAATACACAGTATGCAGATAGCCAATGTCTAACATTATATTTCTTCCTAATGGTCAGGGACTTTCTTAATGCAAGCTTTCAAAGAAAAATGTTAGCAGACTCAGAAAGACACAGAAGTCTCCATAATTAACAAACTTCCAATCTGGTAACACCTTGCACTCTAATATACGTAGATATTTTTATTCAGGCTGCTAACCACAAGGCATATCAGCCTTGAGCTTGCTTTACGCCCTAAAACATAACTTCAGAAAGATTACTGGTACCCTAGACTGGTTCATTTTTTTGTGATCTTTTGATTTATTACTATTGCAAGATAAATTGTGAAGTCTCAGATGCTGAGTAATTTCTCAGAAAGTCATTCAAAGCTGCTTCTTGCAGACTTGATTTTTTTATATTTTGGGTTCTAGCATGTGAACTCATTGCTGAGTTTTAGCAGTCCAGATTTTGGATCCTTGAAATATTCCCAAATCTAAATTCCTGAAATTAAGTAACTTGGCATTATGGAGCATAATCATATTGTTTTGTCTGCTGTGGAGGAGGGAAGGGAAGAAAGAAGAGAGGATTCAAGTGTATTTTCAGGTGTCATCTGTCCACTGGTACCAGAGTATGCTCAAATCCCCTCATAGCATGAACTAAGACTACTTCCACTAATTGTTGGTTTCATCATTTATGTAATTTCCTTACCCCTTGACTGTTTACTTGGCAGTATGCACTACCAAAGAAACACAAAGTCGCACGATACATTTAAGCTTAAAATTTAGAAAGTTGCTTAAAATACCGTTCAGTATTACTCTCTTCCAGATGACACACTCAAAACCCAATGACTACAATTACGTGTACATCATACAACAGCTAACATGACAAAGAAAGAAGTCAGATTATTTTCTGAGCAAATATAACTAATGTGACAGAAGAATCTCATTAAAATATTGATTCTATGGTGCTATTGTGTCAGTCTTGATCTACTTGACATAATTTCTATCGTAAGTATAATTTATCACCACACTTCATCCCCCCAACAATAAAACAACTTTTATGGACTTAAGCAGTTGCTAGCTACTTTTTCTTTTAAGAATAAAAGCATGTTATAGCACAGAATTACCTAACATAGTCCAGAAACTTGTGTCCTGAAAGCACTGCAAAGGCGTTAGTGTGGTACAATAACAAAGCACCAGCTTGGCTGTGTTGCAACCTTTAGTAATGAACGATGGAAACCTACGCACTATCCTGTGTTTGCTTCCCACAGTTCATCATAATTATCTCAGTCTGATATAGATAAGCATTTAATCCAATTATCTCTCATCCATTTTCTCCAATCTGGAACAGTAAAATGGAGGCAGTTGTCTATTTTTCTCTCATTGGAGGAAAAAACCACTCAGCATATTGAAAGTACTTTCACTAACCTCTCTCTCTCTCCCCACACCTCCCCCCTTTCCCCAACTTGATCACATACATCCTAAATAACAGGGGATTGACAGCATAAACTCTGTGACATCCATCATGAGGGGATCACTGGGATTTAAAAGCAGTTAACCTGCTTCCTCATCGTAAAATTAATTCAGTGCAAGTAGCAGCTCTCTACAATTCACTGGCAGCTTTTATACATTATCAGATACATTCTTTGTATCTTGTGATGTGAATTTTGGAATGAAAGAGCACCTGTAAGAAATCTTTACGCTACTCAGATTTATCCTAAAAAGTAACTATCCCAGTGAACTTGTATGGATACTGCAACCCAAGAAGGGCTCTGAGACACATGTAGTTACACAAAATTCATTTTGTTCTGTCAGAGACAGAACAGGGAAAATATGAGTGGTAGCTCACTGAGCACTCACAAGTGTTTGTAGGTCTAGATTAACTATTTCTGAACTTAACAATCTTGTGTTTTTCATGACAGCTACTCCATAAAAAACAACTCTGAACATACATACATATATACATTTTTTCTAAATTTTTATTTTAATGTCTCAGTTTGCAAATCTTCACATTTCCATTGCCAGGCTGGGCAAGCATTTACCATATAGTTACATTAAAAACCCAGTCAGTTATAAAAGCTAGATGTATTTCCATATGGTAATGAAAACTGCATATTAAACATTTAAGAAATTAAAGTATCTCACAGATAATATAATCCTCTGTAAGTTTCACCAAAATAACTATATCCAATATCAAACCGCAAAACTAAGACTAAAATTAGTGAACAACATTGATCTTAAATCTTACTCTTACTGATCTCTTCCTATACTCTTTTGGGCCAAAAGAGTATTGGGCATTGCCACATAGAGGTGCAGTTAGAGTACTTATTGTTTCTGCCCTATGTAGTTTATTCAATCACAGGCAATGCTGAATCAGCTATTTCAATCCTCCAGAATTTTAAAGTAAACCAGGAATTACCATGTAAAGAGCAGTCACGATAAACCAAAGTATAATAGAGGAAATGCCAATCTTACCTTCACACACCGGGCAGCACTCCCCAGGGACTTTAACAGGATTTAGACAGCTCTGCCCACAGGCCGTTGCTACACAGTGACGATCTCCATTGATGCACTGGCAGAAAGTACAGTCGTCCTCTCGCCAGCGGTCTCCGTGAGCTTGGATCTGACCATTGGCATAGCAGCCAGCAGGGTTATTTACTGGATAAACTGGGTCTGAAATGAGAGGAAATGCAAGAGAACAAGAAGCTTTATCTTCCCTTTTATGGCTAAACTTTACTTATCAATAACTGCAATACCGTGCATTTACATTACCTAGAAAGGGTTAAGTACAGCCACTATCAAACACTGAAAGATCCACACTGCGGTATACAGTGATAAGATGGGCAGCAACAACTTAGATATTTCAGTATTGAAATTTACTGTCAAAAAAATTAAGTAAACTTATAGAGAATATTCACAAATTCAGTGTTCTATTTTTGAGTATTTCAACTCAAGTTTTGTATTAATTATGAGACTTAATTTTTTTATTTTCTGATTTTGTTCTTCAGAATAAAATGGATCTTTAATCTATTGATCCTTTTTTTTTTACACCAACATAAATTCTCAGGGTAACTAAAAACATTTCAATGAACCATTGGAATGACTTGTGTCAGCATCACATTGCTATTTTCTAGTATGAGCAAAGTATGAGCTCCTGCTGGAACATGGAGACTCCCTTAAGCTACATCTCAACAGAGTTTCGGAGGTATACTAGTTTTAATGAACAGATGATCTGGCTCAGTATTCAGTTGCATTTTAGTTGAAGCTTTTCACCATAAAAGCCACAAGACCCACTTACCTGCTAGCAATCAAATTAAGACTCAGAGATTTAAACAACAGAATTTTGGTGGACATACTTTATGCAAGTTTTCTCCTCAAGTTTCACACAAATAAATAATGCAATTCTGTATATGCTAATTCATGGCTTGAAAAAAAACCCCCAGCTTTTACACTTCAGAAGTAATATGTTTTACTCTTCAGAAATATCATATAGTAAAAAAAAAAAACCCCACATTATGTGAATGTATGCAACTTACGGTGGCTAGTAAAAAAAGAACTGTTAGACTGAAAAATTAAGTATTTGAGAATGTACTAGGTCAAGTTTTCAAGGCAAGCAATAATACAAATTAGATATTAAAGCGAATTCAATATATTAAAAACAATAAATACAATTACAAGTAGACATCAGATAGCAGACATCAAATAAGCACAAATCATTCACCCACAAGTCAAAAAGTGGTAAGTTTGAAGGACTTGGGAGAAAACAGATGTTCTATCTAAAGAGAAAGAAAAAAGAACTGAATGAAATATTTCTCTAAAGTTTCATCACTCGCCTTTGGAAGGAAGGCAATGCATTTTAAGTGCAGCTAAAACCAGTAGCAGTGCCAATAGCTGTTATCTTATTATAAACCATTGTATCACGTTATGACTGTATCAAACCCTGAACATTTGGAGTGAAACCATGCAGAGCTTCTACCCCTACCCAGCATTCACTCCTGTCCTGAATTTTAATGATATTATCAATTTTAGCAGAATGGGTTAAGTCAATATAAAAAACCAGCTGTTTCAGAAAATAAGACATTTCAAAATCAGAACCCTTCCTAATGTCTTTGCACCTTTTATGTTTAGGATTACATCTATGATTAATGATTTTGACCTTGTCAAAAATCAAATCATACACACAAAAGAAGTGAATTTTAGCATTCAACTCATGTATGGGATTTCGGTTGACACAGGCATACAGAAAAGCCATATAAGACTTGTGTTATTTGCAAAGTCTGCTATGCAAGTCAAAGGACAAAATTCCTGGTACCCTTAAAAGGTCAGTAGTGTTTAAAAGTATAAACTGAGCCCAGCCAATTACATTTCCTGATGCTAAAGTATCCTACAGGACTTTGAGAAAGAAGTCTTCCTGGAGCTAAAGGGCTTGTCCCTATATTATACAATAATAGAATCATAGAATGTTCTAGGTTGGAAGGGACCTCTGGAGACCATCAAGTCCAATCCCCCTGCCAGAGCAGGACCATAGAATCTAGGGCAGGTTACACAGGAGTACATCCAATGCCCATCAAATTTACCATTTGTCGTTTTTAAATTGTTGCAGAAAAGAAGAAAGCTTTATATTTATATTTCTATCATCAGGAAGTCAGTAGGAAACAATCACCTTGCAAACTGGTCATGGAAGAATCAAATAGAGAGCATGTAGAAAAAAAACTCCACCTCTTTACCAACTAGGAAAGCATGAATGGGCGGGCTGTTAAGTATACATTCTACGGTTTAAAATACTTATAAGTCTTATCTTGTCAATTTAGGCATCACAACATAATTCCAGTTATTAAAGAAAGCTCTGATCCCTTTCTTAAGTACTTAAAGGTACCAGGAAACTTATTATACATTAATGGAGTCAGTTGTCTAGCTTCACTGAAAAGAATTCCATTATATGAAAAAGTAATTATACTAAATACAACATGTATCTTACCATCTAATCATTCAGAAGTCAGAAATGAGAATTCCTCGATTTAGTGCTACAAGCCCTATCAGAAAAGCACGCAACAGAAACAAACAAGCCAAACAACACTGGATGATCTGATCAAGGACCTTGTAACTTGGCACTTTAGTCAACTGAGAGGAAATTAAATCACACCAACTACTTGAAAAATATTGTATTCAATAATTACAAATCATTACCCATTTTATCTATCTACAAAGGATCTGTCTTAAGAAGACATTTCCATTTCAGGCCTAACACACACCAACTCAAACCCCAAACGAAGTATTAATATGTTTTCTTGATAGTCTGATTCAAAGGTTGCAAAAATGAAGAAATCAACTTTTAACATTAAATGATGATATGGCAGAACAATTTATTAATAAATCTTAAGATAGCTGAATATTTACATCACCAGACAGGATGAAGGACTTATCTGGAACTACAAGGTTAATGTGGAAAAAAACCAGCACCCACATCTGAGTATGACAAGGCTGATGTAGAGAGCCCAGATATGGCAGATTTTATACACTATTTATGTATACATTGTCATAATGACTTCAAAATGTCAACTCAGAGTATTCACATATGTGAAAAATAGTAATTATAGGAAAATCCAACAGATTTCACAATTCTATAATGTCAGCAGCTTATACAGCAATTTCTTCAGGAGCAGATCTGCACTTAACTCAGTAAGGGTTTCACCACATCAGACATACCTTCTTTAAACTTTTTCAATCTGTCATCAAACGATGGTATAGCACTGCACCATTTTTTTTTCCCCCCACAGCTTGAAGGCTCTTAAAAACATAGGCACAACTGTACCAGGAAAGATCAAAAAAAGTCTAGCATCCTGCCCCCAACTACAGTCAATAATGAATGTCTAGACCAGATCTTAAACATGCTCTGTAATGCCTTTAGAACACTTAAGCCTACGGCATTTGTATTTCAGCTTCTCTACATGTGAACGCCTTGTATCAACTTATCTGATATGAATTAAAGCACTAAAATACATAAAAATACAAATACTTCTTAAAGAATTACTTCCTACTTCCCATCTTACCATCCTGATATTTCATTATCCAGGTTTTATTTTTTTAAATCTCTCAAGAGATTTTCAATAGTTTGTAACAAAACAACCCACCAAAACAGTATACTTATCCTGTGCTGATCTAGAAGGTCCAACTCTTATAGCTGCCTCTTTCAGACTCACTTTTATGAGGTTCTTTACTTTCATAATTCTCCAGTTGGAATGAAGCACAACCGTAATGGATATTTTGGCTTATTTGCTCCTGCAATGAACTACAGGAATACTGATACTAAGCACACTGCATGGTGTTTGAACTCACATTAATAACTAGATTCCTTTCCTCTTAGGAGGAGATTTGAGATTTCTAGGTTATTTTGCTTACTGAGAAGTCATTCCTAAATTAACCATTAAACAGAGGACCAGGAATGCTTCATAGGCCTTTTGTCTATGCTGTGGTCATAACCTGACCCCCACTGGGCTGAGATCCAACGGTAGAGTGCCAAGCCCATCTCTCTCCATTGGAATTCTGGTTGTATTCTGGTAGAAGATGAGTCAAATCTTTTCTAGTATAAGCAATAGGGTCTACATGAAATTTCCCACAGAACCCTTTCTAGGGGGACTGCAGGCCTAGCAAGCAAAGGAGGAGGCTGTCAAGAGGCAAAGGAGGAAGACAAAAAACACTGAAGTCAGTTTACTGCCCCATTTCTTTGCAATAATTGTAGAGACGAGAACATGTATGTGTTGCTCTAGCCCAGGGGTCCTCAAACTTTTTAAACAGGGGGCCAGTTCACTGTCCCTCAGACACCGTCAGGGGCCGGTTCACTGTCCC
>JAVSBS010021460.1:77036-111021 GCA_033124195.1 Coracias cyanogaster
GTTATCAACACCCTTCTAGCTCCCAGCACAAAAACACTGCTGCTATGTGGAAAACCAGCTCAGTCAGACCCACTACAAACCTATACAAAGATTGAACAGTCACAAACAGCAGGTTCTTAACAGCAAGCTCCAGTTAAATAAAAATGTCAATACTTCCAAGCAGAAATAAATGTTTTTTTGGTGATAAATAACATCTGTGTAATTATCTAACAAACTATGAGGAACAGCAGATAATACGATGGAAAGAATAAGGACACACCCAGTATAAACCTGAAGCATGAAAATAATGATTGACTTACTGCTGTATTTATAATCACACAAGAACAACAGACATTCCACTATCTACAGAGAAGTTACTGTAGAAGTTTATCTCACTGCAAATTAGTATGCTTTTTCTAAGACAGACTAACCAAAAGCTAGTTCAAGACAGTGTGTATTGATAATGATAACCCCACAAAATCTACAGATACATCGTACAGCTTCTAAATCAGCTTTGTATTAAATCCGTTTGTGAAAGAATGACTGATCTGTTCTAAAAATGCTGACAAACAACAAAGAGAACACACTGCAGAGTCCCTGCATGACATACTTTGCTGCCCTTACTCATTAACTACCCCCTCAATAGGGGCCAAAGCTGTTCTGCCACAAGAGCAGATCTCTTTCCTACACAGTAAAGGCAGCCTCCCCATATTACCTCTGAACATGCAACTCTGTATCCATCACATTAGCACATACTTGCAATAAATACTGCAGAAGGCTGGCCTGCTTTAAGACTTCGCACATTGTTAGGGTTACCGAAATATACAGTTTAGTTACCCTAACAATATACAGTCTGGATTTTTGAAGTCTACATACACTTACTCACAATGGATGCCTTTAAGGCAACTCAGATGATTAGTATTATTCCTGAGTGCTTTTTTCTCCCGTCCAGTAGAATTATGTAATTCTAACATTAAATAGATGTTATAACAGCAGGAAAACTATACTAATGTGACTGTACACATGTCCTTTTTATTTCATTCTCTTGCTTGTTTTCAGAGGTTTTCAAACACAGAAGTAACTAGCGGAACTGACTGGTAACACTGATTATACAACTTCCCCACTTACTGTGTATAAACCCATTAACTTGCATTCGATTAAAACACACTCTTTAAAAAGGCATCTAATCCTAATTGGAAAGGATGAAGATAAGGAATTCAGCGTCTTCCCTCAAGTTTGTGCCAAAAGCTAACCACCCTCACTGCTGAGAACAGCATGTCCTAGATCTTACAGATCTGGCTCATTACTTTGATGGCATTTTTTTTTTTAATGAAGTGAAGAAATTGATCTAAACCTACCACTGTACGACATTTTCTCCATCTGTCTCTGATATCTACTATATCTCTTCTGCACTTGTTAGTATATGAAGACCCTTTTTAAAAACAGAACTGGATATTATATTTAGCTACCTGTCTCACAAACAACATTCCCCTCTCCTCGTTATTTTAAACTGACAGAAGTAATGGTGGGGTTTCTATCTATCTATCTATCTGTCTGTCTATCTAATCTATCTATCTTTAGCAGCTTCTCATTGCACTATACATTAATCTAGTAAGTTCTTGTCAAAATTAGCTTTCTAGGAATTTACAGGTTTTAGAGCTGTGGTTTGCAATATTGTCCCTGATGTAAGACCCACCTAACCATCCTAAAATGCCCCTGAAAAAAAACCAAGATATAAAGCAATGCAGATCAAGTATTCTATCCTCTTTACTAATGATCTGCCTCACAATCCAAACATTACATACAGAACTCCTCATTTCACAGTTTCTCCCAGACTGATGATAAAAATATTTATCATATTCAGGCTTGTAACTATTTCCTCTTTCCAAAATGAAGCATCATTAATAATTGCACCTGCAAGTTTCTCACTTCCAAATATACTTAAAGTTCTTTCAAGTCACACCATGCAGCATTATTTCTTAAAATCTGATTGTAGCATTAAGTAGCATGAAGAAAAATGTCCTTTTTAAAAACCACAAGTATTCAACTTTTCTGACCAGGCTTCTCAGAATTTTTAAGAGAAAGTTATTTAAAAAAAATAATACTGGCCTGTAATATTTTAATACAGATGATTTAAGGATAAAAGACAAAAGGTTTTATCTTCTTACAAACCTTTGTCTTCCTCCAGTCTGGCCTTTCTGCTTCCCTCTGTGGCATCAACTTCCCTTCAAAATCGCCTATTTTTTCTTCCAATTTACTCTGTCTTCATAGGCTACTATGGTGAAGATTAGGAATGGGAAAGCCCGAGAGGCAAAAAAAAAATCCTGACTCAAAAACCAGGTTGAGTTACAGTGAGCAGTAAGGGAATGACAGACAGAGCAATAGCATTCAGACAGTCCAAATTAACTGTTAACTATTAAAAATGAATATAACTCCTCCTTGGAAACAGGACATGAAAATGACCAAGGACAAAAAAAGTGGGCAATTTAAATAGCTCCATCTAAGATCTGATATGATATATACTGCAACAATTTTGATAGCAGTACTCACAGGTAATTGCATACTGAAAACAGACAGGAATGTTAGCAGGGTGGTTTGTGCCTTTGAGACTGCTTCATAGCAGGAAAGACATCATAGCAGGAATTGGCTTTGTATTTCTTGCTTAAAGTACTAAAGTAAATCCTGATTCAAACATTCCATTGAGGTGTGCCACACAGTTAAATCAAATTCAGAAACAATACTTTAACAGAATGAGTTGAATATGAAACAAAGGAAGATAAGTATCACTTTAGTGTAACAGGCAGTATATAAATGAAAATTAGATAAGTTGCATTTAATTCTACAGTATCTGCAATCTTACCCCAAATAGCGAAAGAATCTGAAAGCTAAAGAAGCTGTGATTCTTCCTGATGCATATTCTTTCATTCAAATGAAAGAAGTTTATTTTTGTATGTCATGCCCCATTACATGTACTAAGTATTATTTTTAATCAGCATTTGAGTATTTAAAATATTGCTATGTGTAAACATTCTCCTGGAGCAGTACATCTGTGTATATGTTTATGGGCATATGCAATGAAGACATGGGAAATTAAAGCTGTTTCAAACTTATGATACATGCACCGCTAACAAGATTAAATATTGCTGAATAAGTACTGGTTAGTAAATACTGCACCAACATATAACTTCTTATGCTTAGAAAACAGCTGAACATGCAGCCCTTCAAGAGTATTGTCCCCCTTTTACCTACCAATATTCAAATATCTAAGTCTCTTTCTAAGTCACCATATATAGCATATGTGCAGTTCCATATATATATATGTAGCATAGAGCAGTCCTGAGATAGTCACTTGCAAAACAAATTCAAGTTCTTTAAACATTTTCTACACATTTACATCAGGAAGCAAAGAATACAAATCAGTCTACTCTTACACTAACTTAAAATTTCCAAATGTTGTACATTCTTGTTAAAAATTACTTTGTAAATGTTTCATAAAGCACGCCCCATATTCTAAACAGCATGCTTTCGGTTACAGTGCTGCAATAAGCAGTTGTAGTGCTTAGAAAAAATTTTGCTTCTGAAAGGACTCCTGTGTTTGCTACTAGCAAAGGAGTACCTGAAAAAAACGCAGTAAGGGAGTCTTGCTTGAGCTTTAATTCCCTGGGTCACAGGGAGAAGTGCTTTAGAAATTAAAGAAGCATGACAACTTACAAATGACACAGCTTCCCACTTAAGTCTTCGGCTGAACTTCCAGTTCCTTCTTACTGAATGAATCTCAAGAAAATTATTTATCTTAGATCTTGACAACATGGCAAAAATAACCAAATGCCCAGCATTTCCCCACAGACAGACAAAATCCTTCTCTCCAGGTACAAGAGATAGCTTCACATACCATTGACACATTCAAAGACATCACAGCACTTGCCAGGTGTTCCATCTCCACGTGAGACTATCTGGGGAATGGAGCCTGCCTCGCACATGGGGAAACCACATAAACCAGAGAGACACTCGCATCTGAAACCAAAGAACAGTAAGGAACACCCCATAAATATGTGAAGCCATGTATAAGGGGAAAGAATAAGCAAGAGAAAAATGGAAAGCTAGATCACAAGTTCTAGTATTCATATCTTAAAATCATCTTTTATTAACCCAGTAACCAAGATAGCTTATCAACCTGAAGGGGTTTTTTTACCCACTCAAATTCCATTTGCTGGTCAAGCACGCAAGAAAGTGTTACTGTGCAACACCAGCGCTTCTCTAGAGCCGGATGTAAAAACATACAAAATTGTAGTTCCAGATTGTTTGAAAATACTTGTGTTCTCCAGACTTGCAGAATTAGCACTCTCGTCCAATT
Organism: Coracias cyanogaster; assembly: GCA_033124195.1. Taxonomy (NCBI): domain Eukaryota; kingdom Metazoa; phylum Chordata; class Aves; order Coraciiformes; family Coraciidae; genus Coracias; species Coracias cyanogaster. The sequence goes on from JAVSBS010021460.1 coordinate 81,370, forward strand.
CTTTCTGAAAAATCAAAATTGGAGAAGCACTAATAGCAGTAACTGCACCCATTCATCAGAAGAGTGTTCTCTCAGGAAAACATATTATATCCAGCTTTACATAGGAAATAATTAAAAGAGAAAAGAAGACCATGTAAAATCATTAAATCTAAGTCAAGTTAAAATAATTGCAGGTTCTCTTTTGTTTTTTGATAGTGCTGCTCTCATTTGTGGAGGAGCAACCAATTACATGAGATGCCAAATAGTGTGGGAGGCTAGGTATATTAAATACTGTGGTTGGTTTTAGAGATTGGATCATTCTAAAAATAAAATTTTCTCTATGTGATTTGTATTTATTTGCTTATTTAAGAAAACAGGCTAAAGAATGGGACACGTGACAATAGTCACGTATGTTTCCAGATTCTCTGCTTTATGATTAACATAATAGTTTAAAAGTCAAACACTTTAAGACTTTTTATAAATTTACATTTAACAGAGTTCTTGCCCTGAAGAACGGGCATACTATAGGGATAAGCAGCAATGATTCAATAAAGCAAGACAAGATAAACAAAGAGAAATATGTAAGTATCATGGCTGAGAAACTTTATGGAATAGCATTTAATTTTTTCGATTGGAAATCACAGATTCGTAAAAAAACTTGTAAATTAAGTTAGCACACCACAAATACACGTGAATTTCAAAAGGAAAAAACTCATCAGAAGATCCTGTAATTATGATTCAAAGAAATGAAAATAATAACTCTATCTGTTAATAACTGTTAAATATTTTAAGCATTTCAAGACAACCCCCACGTTAAACCACCCATTAGTAAGAAGCATCATCAGCAATTAATGCATCTGCTTATTATTTAAGCTTAAAAAGCAAGAAGTTTGGTTCTCCTCTATCATGCATATCATCTTAATTGCCCAAGAGCCACTTCACCTCAGACCAGCGTTCAGTGAATGAGGAAGAGCCACCTCTCAACAGACAGGGTTTTAACATCTCTCACTTAAACCTTATCATTGTTAGATAACATTGCTATAGTCTACATCACAAAGTATTACTCAAAAGGAAGTTTGCAAGAAGAAATACAAATAAAGCCAAGAAACATAAACTGTCTGAAAAGGATTCTTAAATTATTGTATTATAGCAGCATGTTACTATAAAGGGATAAATGAGTCCTTGAAAAAATAGCAATAACTATATTGCATATTACAAGTAATGTTAAATATGTCAAGATAAAGGGAAGCAGTTTAAGCCTATGTGCACATACTTAGTACATTACAGTGACAGTTTTAAAACAGCCATTTCAAGGATTGGGGTTTTTAGAATAATATTTTGCTTACCATAACAGTAAAGGATGATGAACTAAAGCAACAAAAAAGTTAAGAGTACAGAAACCAAAGTTTCATTTAACATACTTTTGCTTTTGACAATTTATTCTCAACTTATTTGCAAATACCAAAAAAAAGGAGAATGTAATTATTTTCTTCACTATATGTCTTTTGCCTTCAGAAATATAGAAGGAAAAAATGTATTATGGCTTCTACTACACGTGATCAAAAAACCCTAAGGATTTGTGACAGCAGCTTGCCTTTAAGTGACTCTGTAAATACTCTTACAGAATTCTGTACCAATATCTCACCTTTTGCTGCCCCAATAAAAGGAAGATATTGGGGGCTGAGTGCGAAGAAAAAAGACAACCTCTAATGATCAATGAAAAAGAATCTTTTAAAACATACATTAAAAAAAAAAAAGTACAGACACAATCTGAAAGCAGTATTAAAAGCCTAGCTAAAAATACTAGGTTTCACTTTAACCACCCTATATTCAGCATTCAGACAACCTCTGGGAAAAAAGGTAGATCAAACTTCCTGAAAATTCACATCTTTCACATGTGATGGAAATATAGTTGTAGGCCTTGATTTTCCAAGTCTCATGAGCTGAAATTACCACTCTTAGTTTTACTGCATTCACAATAAGCTTTTCCAGACATGCCTGTATCTTATCTATTCTTTGCCTCACATTCATTATCATTGACAATTGGAGTTAAAGAAGAATATGAAAAGATTAGATTAATAAATTGTACATGAACAAAACACAAAACCAAGTAAAAAAAAAAAAGAATAATCAGATTAAATAACTTAAGATATGACAATCTTCCACAACAAGAGCTGAAAAAGATGTTTAGAAGACTGGTGGGAGCCAGTGTTCCTTTTTGCGGGAAAGACTCTGCCATTCAGAGTAATCAAAGCTTTGCATACTCATTCACAGTGTAAGCAAACAAAGCCCCACAGTCCAAAATTTTATACATTGACTTCCCATTTGGTTAAAAAAATAATCCACGCATAGGAGAATGTCAAAGCAGCAAATGGTCTCAGATGGACTTTTAAATAGCCTACATTCTTTTCAGCCAGCTCTGCTAGGAAAACCTTTGACCATCATCCAGGCTATTAGCATGGAAAACATTGTTTTGGAGACAGAAGTCTTTTAGGAAGAAACCCAAGGAATTCTGGTAACCAAGTATGGTTGTCATGCTGCCAAAACAACAACATCTGGAAATTTGGAATAAGTGATCTCTTTCTCAGTAAGAGAACAAAATGAGCTTTATAGTAATAGATTTTTTCTGAAACACCTTTAGAAGCTGAGGGACAGACAGAAGAGAAGTTGTAGTCCAGCTTTCTGCTCTATCACAGGCATCTATCTACCTGCAGAGTGTGCGTATCTGATAAGCCTGTTGATAGTGGCCATGGTTCCCCTCAAAGTAATTTCAGTAAAAATTCAGGTGTTTAACACCGCTGATCAGTTAGACACAAGCTGCTTTTGAGCTGCTCCCTCCGTAACTGTAACTTGCCTACGGAAAACAGACACAGACCTTGCCACAAAGTTATACGTTGCCTTCTCTCTTTACACAGCCTTCAATAACACCACTGCAACCTCAAATAGCATGGCGGCATCCAAAAGGTCCAAGATAAAGGGAGGTCAGTACTTGAGGTACTGAGAAGTTGGCACTCAGTATCTGCCCCTAAGACACTTTATTAGCAAAGGCTCAAAGGAAACACATCTCTTGGGATGTTGTGCCATCACAACATTCAAACCAGGTCAAGAATAACATATCCTTTTAACATAGTAAGAGGGTACAATGCCCCTTAACAAGAAAGCCCAGAAAGAAAGAAAGAAAGGAGAATCAGTCATGCAAGAGACTTCATGGAGTACAGCCTGAGAAGGCGGTGGGACAGCCTGGAAGGATCCAAGAATCCCAAGAAGCCAGCTGTACTGAAATTTTGAAAAAACAGAATTGACATGACTGTTAAAAGGAATTGTCTCCAGTTCTTCAGGCTAAAAAAGAAAAAAGAATGAACAACAATAATCCTAGAAATTTCAACACCTGAGCAAGGGAAACTTCAGTAGATAAAAACCAGAAATAAGATAACGTTCATTAACCAACGCTGTAGAGATTGAGGAAGGTAACTTCTCTGTAATAAATTATATTCTGGGGTTTGTTTTTTTTTTTTAAATAGTTTTCCTTTTTTTTCCTTTATGTCATCAAAAGTGCAAAAAGGAAAACGAAGAAGAAAAAATAATCAAACAGAATACTCGTAAATGACAATTTACATTTTAAATTTAATATTTTAGTTCATTTACTTCTGTTATTAAACAGATTAAAAGAGAGAAGAGCTTGGTTAGCCTCAGAAAAGGTGTTTTGATGGTAAGATCAAAGGAGTTCTCCAGGCACAAGGCATAGTGGCTATGAAAACAGGAATGGGCAGCCTGGAAAAAGATTTAGTACCAGTGAAAGGGAAGGCTGTGGCAAGGGTGTGTTGAGGACAGGTATATTTATTTTAAGGATCAAACAAAAATGAAGTCTAAAGCACTAAGCCTAGAGAAGCACATTCCTGAAACACACATCACATTCCTGTGGAGATTTTATCACAGTTGTCCTTTTTTTTCCTTGCAGGAATCTACTACAATTTGCATTATTAACACATATTTACATAAATGTAGTAGAGAAATCTCTCACACATCCATTAATAATACGAACATTTAAGGATGCTGTAAAATAACAAATTTTCAGAAAAGAACTCCAAGCATTATCAAAGCTTGATGAACTAGTCACAAGGGACTATGCTACCATCAAGCATAGGGTGTAAGAGATGACAATACAGCAAAATGAAATATTAACATTGCAATCTTATGAAATCAGCAAAGGATTATGTCCATGCTACTTACACTTGAAGCCATGATATGAGTTAGGTAGGCAACATGATCAGTTTTAACCTGGTCAAGCTACAGCTTAAGGAATCAACCAAATGCTAGTCTTAGAAAATAAAAAAAACTGCTGTTCTACACAGAAAGTGATGCAGCAGGCAAAGACAAAGCCATTGGGAAACCTCTGTCCAAGAAGTTCAGCTAGAATTTTCCAAAATCTTCAGACATACATATTGGAGAATTTTTGCCTACAAGTTCAGGGTCACTGTTTTATGCATTTTGCACTTTCAGTTTTAAGGACATGATTAAACAAGTCAATAATGAAAATATTGCTTTTTTGTGGAAAGCTCTTATTGTTTTGTTTTGGAGATCAATAATAAACCTGTAGAAACAGATGGCAGGAAAACTGTGGAAGTTGCATTTAACAGTTATTATCGGGCCATTTCCAAATGCTCAAAAGTTTTGCATTACTTCTCTATAGATTGACTCATACGGAATTTTTTCCTCTTTCAGATCTGTAGGGGGGTCACTTACAAGAAATCAAAGCTACTGTGCTCCCAAGTAAGAATTCCTTTCTGAAGTTCTGGGTATTGTTACAGATACCCAATATAATAATGCATTTTTCCATGAATGTAGTAATATTTATAAATAAGGGGCATTTAAGTATTACAAAAGGCAACTATAAATTTTAATTAAATATTCTGTGAAAGGCAACAGGTTTTGCACATCTTCCGCATATTATTTGCATCAGGAAATCACAAACAGATGCTAAGCAAGGGAAAATGTCACAAAATCAGCACTCGTATCAAGTTTTATTATCTTTCCAAGGCTTATTAGAATCCAAAGAGTTCATTTGACTGAAAGACTGTTTCATCCTTTAACTAATGTTAAAACAATTGGTCTGTTTACCAGATGGATGAGATGAAAAAAGAGGACAGTCACAAAAGAGTCATGCAGTAGAACCAGTAGGCATACAGCCACTGGCCAAGTGCACTGACATTTCAACTTTTCAACTGCACTGATTTTTTTCAACTACACTGACCCTTTTGAACTCACTGGTATATGAAATAAAACACAATATAAACCAGTCCACCCCTGTATTTTTATCATATTTTGCTGTACCATCTTCCGTTTTCCTCTGTTACCACTGTGTACCTCAGTTACTCTCTCCTTACATTTATCAGCCTCACCCTTCATAATAAAACAAACATTTCAAAACAAAAAAAAATAGTTAAGATGTTATACAAATGATACTTATCTGGTATTATAGGAACCTATTTATTTTCTTATTTTACTACTTTTTAATAAGGAATTATAAATATCTGATTATATTCTAAATAAAAAACAATTCCTAAGAACTTCAGGTCAAAAATCACTCACACTTTCATAATTCACTAACTTCAATATTCCTGTAACTCCAAACTTTCTTACTCCTGAATGACATACCTTCCTCAAACTAAGCCATTAGGCATGGCTTTGCCATAAGCAAATAGAAAAACCAAAATAAGGCAAAAACCCAGCAACCTCCCCAAAACACATTATTATCTGTTTAATTTGATGTCCACACTTTCTTCTTTGAAAAAAACAAACAAACAAACAATAATTATTCCATGTTTAGCTTTTCCATGCCATTTGTAGCATTAAACACTTTTGTCATACCTCTGAAGGCAATTCTATACAAGTCTAGAAAGGATAATTATAGAATCATCAAACATTTGGGGTCGGAAGGGACCTTTAAAGTTCATCTAGTTACCCCCCCACTCCCAGGGAACAGGGACATCTTTAACTGTATCAGGTTGCTCAGAGCCCCATCTAACCTGACCTTGAAGGTTTCCAGGCATGGAGCATCCACCACCTCTCTGGGAAATCTGCTCCAGTGTTCCACTACCATCACTGTAAAAACTTTTTCCTTATATGTAGTCTAAATCTACACTCTTAGTTTAAAGCCATTACCTTTGTCCTGTTGCAACAGGTTCTGCTACAAAGTTTGTCCCCAGCTTTCTTACAGGCCCCCTCCTTTAAGTACTAGATGGCCACAATAACGTCTCCCCGGATCTTTTTCTTCTCCAGGCTGAACAACCTCAACACTCTTAGCCTTTCTTCATATGAGAGGTATTCCAGCCCTCTGATCATTTTTGTGGACCTCCTCTAGACCTACTCTTAACAGGTCAATGTCTTTCCTGTACTAAGGACTCCAGAGCTGGACACAGACTCCAGGTGGATCTCATCAGAATGCACTAAAGAGGGAGAATGACCTCTCTCTCTACATGCTGGTCACAATTCTTTTGATGCGGCCCAGGATATGTTTGGCCTTCTGGGCTGCAATTGCACATTGTCGGCTCATAGAATCATAGAATAGTTTTGGTTGGAAGAGACCTTTAAGATCATCAAGTCCAATCACTGACTCAGCACTGCCAGGTGACCACTAAACCATGCTGAGCTTCTCATCAGCCGACACCCCCAAGTCCTTCTCCTCAGGGCCCAGTCTCTATTTATGCTTGGGATTGCCCTGACACACATGCAGGACCTTGCACTTGGCCTCATGAGGTTCACGAGTCCATTTCTCAAGCTTGTCCAGGTCCCTCTGGACAGACAGCATCCCATCTCTCAGGCATGTCAACCACACCACTGAGCTTGGTGTCATCTGCAAACTTGCTGAGGATACACTGAATCTCATATCTGTGTCGTTCATGAAGATATTAAACAATACTGGTCCCAATATGGATCCCTGAGAGACATCACTTGTCACCCCTATACATCTGGACATTGAACCTTTGAGCACTACCGTCTGGATGTGACCATCCAACCAATTCCTCATGCATCCACCATTCATCAAATCCATCTCTCTCCCATTCAGAGAGAAGAATGTTGTGGGGAACCACGATAAAAGGTCTTTCAGAAGTCCAAATAGACAACATGCATAGATCTTCCCTGGTCCACTGCTGTAGTCACTCCATCATAGAAGGCCACTAGGTTGGCCAGCCAGGATTTGCCTTAGTGAAGCCATGCTGGCTGTCCTGAATCACCTCCCCCTCCTCTGCATGCCTTAGCATAGCTTATAGGAAGATCCGTTCCATGATCTTCCCAGGCACAGAGGTGAGGCTGACAGGTTGGTAGTTTCCAGGGTCCTCCTTTCAACCCTTTCTAAAAATGGGTGCAATGTTTCCTTTCTCCCAGTCACCAGAGACTGCAACTAACTGCCATGACTTGTCAAATACCATGGAGAGGGGCTTGGCAACTACATCGGCCAACTCCCTCAAGCCTCTGCGATGCAACTTGTCAGGTCCCATAGACCTATGTATATCATGTGCCTTATGTGGTCATGAACCTGACCTTCTTTTTTAGTGGGAAAGACTTTGATTCCCCAGTCCCCTGCCTTGCAGTCCATCCACTTGAGCGGTGTGGGAAGAGAGGTTGCCAGTGAAGACTGAGGCAAAAAAGTTGAGTACCTCAGCCTTCTCCTTGTCCATTGTTACCAGTTTGCCACTTGTGTTCGTTAGGGATACACTTTCTTTGACTTCCTTTTCTGGTTGACATAAGTGTAGAAGCCCTTCTTACTATCTTTGCATCCCTTGCCAAGTTCAGCTCCAGACGTACCTTGGAGCTCCAGTCACACCATAGATAAACTGACTAAGACTGTTTGAGAGCTGTTCCATGCTGTTTTCATATGAGAGAAGCCAGAAGGCAAAATGTCCAGAAGATGCAAATATGACATTCCTAAAACTGTGGCAAACCATTTAACTTCTAAATGTATTCTGTTATAGATTAAATTAAAAAATGAGGCCTGAAAATTGCTCCAGAATCCCAGTGTTTCTGAAACCAAACAACTCCAATTAATAAGACCTTTTCCATGTAGTGGGAACCATGTATGCAAGAACTGCCACCCTCTTCTAGAAACAAGATTCTTGGAATTTGATCAATGACATTTCAAAGAGTAGTGAGAAACTAATTATTTTAAAACAGTCCACAACCTTCATTTCAACTTTCGAAGTAATTTAAGGAGGGAAAGAGGAAGCAGCAATTTGCAGCTGTTATTTTCCATAGAAGACACAACTTCAAACTCTTGATACCACCTCAGTTATGTTGCTATTATCATCCGCTCTGAGTATTGTTGGAAACTGCTGGGAAATCCTCATGTCTACTTCCCTTCTAAAAAAGAAAATGTCCAAGTGATTATTCTATTGCTTTATTATGTATATGGGTCTCCCTAGGCATCTATGCATTTATGAGTTTGAAGACAACTGTCAAAGACATTATTGATCTCTCTGATACAAACAGAAATTCGCCTGTTCAAGTCAGAAATTATTCTGAACTAAATAATCTATTAAATTTCCAAACAAATCAATAGCTGATTAACTAGAAGAAAGGGAATAAAATAGAGTGGGAAGTCTTGCGGGGAGGAGGGAGATCAATATTTAGTATGATCAAGGTATACATTAATTCTGTTGTAATGTTTTGGTTTTGCTTGTCAATCTAAGAAGGATGTATCTACCATCTTATTATAAACTGAAATAATTCCAACAGCTTGCTTGTCAAGAAAGAAAACAAAATTCTATATACACTACAATCTCATTCTACTTCAAAGCACAAAACACTATCTAAAAGCAGATAAAATCAAGTTACTTCAATTTATTTGGGTTAAAGTTTATTCTTAAGGGTGAAGGAGTAAATGTATTATTAACATAGCACATAGACTAAAGTTCTACATATATTTTTCCATAAAAACTCCAACATAAAAAAAGGAAACTGCTTTCATAACTATGATCAATACTTCCTCTCCCTGTGCAAATGCTCAATTGTTGGGGTTTTTTTGCTTATGGAAAATGTGCTTTTTCCTTTAGGTAGCATTGTCTCGAAAGGTTTTGCAATTCATTACTTCCTAGGAGTTGGTGGAAGAGCACAGATGTATATTTTTAACTTACACAATACAGGTGCAAAAAGCTGATTTTAAAAAAAGATGCAAGCAGAGGTCCTTATATTTACAGTGTCTTACAACTTCTGCAGAAGATGCACATCTTTTTTTCTGAAGGTTTTATTCTGAAAACATTCTCACATTTTCTCTCTGTTAGAGGTCTCCGACACTCAGCAGTCAGGCTCTTATGTTTCAAGATTTTCTGTTCAAGTTTTATTGAGATGGCTTTAGGAATAAGAAAAAAAAAAACCCAAACTTATCATCTTTTTCTCATTTGTGGACTTCAGGAAAATACGGTTGCTTGCCAAAACAAGCCACATGGTGAGTCTGAGTGCCAAGGCAGCAATAACTATCATCACACTGAGAACATCGAGGAATTGCTGAGGCAGCTGTAGCAACACAGGACGAAAGGGACTGCCTGAACTTTGAATTCATTACAACTCCTGGAAGACCAACATGGAGAAGATGGACATGGAGCATGAGCTACCTGTAAAGGTTACACATGTGCCCTTTTACGACTGTTCATTGTGGATATTCAGTACAGTGCAGTTTGTCAACAGGACTGAATACTTTTTTCTCACTTAGCAGACCTGAATAAAGAAAAATGGTTTTCCCAGGAAAAATATTTGCTGTTTCCTAAATTTTTGAGGATTTCTTTTTAGGGACTACAATACATGAAGATGCCTGAACACCTATTTCCAGATATTATGAAAATACAATTAAAAATTGCAGTGTTCAATTTAGCTTTTTCACCAACTGTTAAACAAAATCCTATCATAAGCTTGAGCCTGACATGGGATGAGTTCAGTTGGCATCAATGTAGAGCTTTCCTTCCATACAAAACCTGCCTTATCAGTAAGGAACAGAGTCTTCAACTCAACACCAAGTGTTACAACACCATGGTATTAGATGGTCAGATGTACCTGAGGTGGCAAAGTGGCCTCCTAAAATGCAAGTGGAACAACTTGAGCAAGTTGGCTATGATAGCTAGAAACCAGAGTTTCCAAGATGCTGATGAAAACTGAAGGCATAGCAAAGCTTCTGCAGAACCCTTACCATGTTCTTGTTAGATCTTTGGTCCAGCTACCCAGGTTACTCAGAAGTATTTTCCTGAGTAATCTCAGGAAAATACAAGTGCTTGGATTGGTATTTGGTCTTAAGAGTTCCAGATGAACTTTTCTTTAACAAAAACTGAGATCCACAACCATTTTCACTTGAATACCATTTCTTGAGGATGAGATGGGTGGAGGAAAAGGATCTAAAATTCTAGAACAAATACAAGTGAGACCTCTGTATCAGCAAAAGTTGCTTAAGAGAGCTGACTGGTACAGGGAGTAAAGAAAAAAAAAGTCACATCTCCTGGAAAATCATGACTCCTGTCTAAAGAAGTTCAGGAAAAACGAAGTGGTAAATCTTGTACTAAACACCCTGTCCTGGTTCAGCCAGGACAGGGTTAATTCGGTGCAGCCACGCTATTCCATACCATGCTGACATCATGTCCAGGGGCCAGTTCCGGCTTCTGTGGTGTGACTTGCACGCGTGCAGCTGCTCCATCTGTTTGTCCGCACAGTATCGCTTATTTTGTACATTGTTTTTCTCACTGTTGTCATTGCCATTATTTCTGCGATTGTTTCTTGTGTGTCATTGTATTGAAGTCTCCTTATCTCAACTCAAAAAGGCACTCTCAGGCACTCCTGCCTTTCCCTTTGTCCAAGGTGGCGGGGCAGCAGCAGCGGCCACGTGGCTCGGCTCCCAGCAGGGACTGAACCACCACACACCCAAACAATATATCATAAAATTAAGGTCTTCCAAAGACAGGAGGACATCAGAAAAGAATCTAGACAAATATGTAAGAATCATGTCATATTTTGGTAAGGAACAATGCAGAAAAGATCTGGCCCTGCCAAGCAGGTAAGAAGAATGAACCAAAAGGGTATGCACTACCCTTCCTATTGAGTAGGATAGATGTAAGTGTTATCAGGGACTCAGAGGCCACCTCTACAGATGCTATCAGAAGAAAAACATTATCCAACTAGTTGTATACAGGTACTTTCAAATACAACGCAAATGTAAGTTCTCTTTTAAGCTATTACTAATTGATAACTATAGACTTCCCAATTATGATTCTGGTGGCTGCCATAAAATGAGAAGAAAAGAACTGTGCTGGTTTATGTGTAGCTGCCACTAGGATTCCCCACACACTGGTGCAACACGAAATATAGAATATTTGCTGGGAAATATACTGACATGACAAGTTGTGAATATAACAGATGAAACAGTGACAACAGGCCCAACTGTCGTAAAGGGGATAAAGTACATTAAAAGTAATTGCTTTGCATTGCAAAGTAATGTAGAAAGATAATAAAATCATAAATAAATTTAAATAACCTCTGAAGAGGTGTGATTTTTGCATAAACAGTTACCACAGGACCTCTGTTTCCGTTCACTAACATGAAAAGACAGTATGGTTGACTTAACTGATATCTACAAGTTTTCTGAAAAATAAAAGTGAAAGTCCTTATGATGACTTTCTCAAGTGGCATCCACATTGTGCCTAAAGACAGCACAAAGTTCTATTAGAACTAAGAGACTAGAAATAAAACAGGCTATTTCTTCCTTTGGAACCAAAACCAATTCAGTAATGGTATACAAAATCTAGAGACTCTAATATAAACTGCTGCTATTCCTTAATGTCTTTAGAACAGCTAAATAAAGCAAACTCATGTTAAAAATATTTTAGTACAGATGCAAAAGAGTGTTTTCTTAATTTAATAAAGTGAGGGCATGTTTTTAAAATCCACTCTTTTTCCTTGAAAGGTAGTTTTTAGTATAGTAATAAAATCTGGTTTTGTATTCAATTGTATTCAATTTCTATCCAAATATAGCTTAACATAAACCTTGGGTAAATGAGTTATTTGCTGCTATATCAAAGCATTACTCATTTTCTTGAGCTGTATAAAAATGTAAGTATTTATGAATTGAGGGTGGGAGGGGCAGAGCTGGGTTTTTTTCTAAGTAAAGTTTTATGCTTGGGGCAAAAAAATGCACATATACATTGCCCCTCTGAACCACCAACAGGACTAAGTGATTACAATGTAAAATAATTTTTTACTATATTGTCCAGAGAATGAACACTTTTGCTGGTCAAGTACATTTCTCTTCTTCACCATACTGTACACCAAACTTTGGCAGCAGCTCCAGATTGAAACATTTTAGCCACATACAAAGAAAAACAACAGGAAAATGACTATTCAAATAAGGAAAAAAAAATGCTATGGCTAATACATCTAAGAAACCTTTTCAGAGGTTTTCTTCTAAACAATAAACCTATAATCCTACTCTATGCTACTTGAGCCATTTGAGAGTTTTCTATTTAAAACGTTATCCAGCTAGCTATAACTAAGGCATAGAGACATAGTTTGATTCAAAGAGTTTTCATTAGCTCATCCCTTAAGTCCAAGCCTTTTCGGCTCCAACCTGCAAGACTAGATCTGTAAAAAGCTCTTCTTCACTTTTCTGACATACGAACTAATCATCAGGAATTATATTCCTGATTAGTTTAGATTTATTAAGTGGTTCACTGCCCTTAAAGTTTGTCTCTCTAACTTACCTGCCTCTTCTCTGCTTTATTTACATTTGTTTTTTCCCCATCCTTCTTCCACCACATCAACATTGAAACTGCTTTTATAAAGCCAAGACTCAGACAAAATAAACTATGAGAAATTTTGATGGATAAATAAATATAAATTATTTTTGAACTTTTTGTATCTGCAACATACACCGGCTTATGGTGCAAGCTTTTAAAATAAGTATGTCAAGCAAACTTACTGGGATTCAGTGAGTATACACCTTGATATTTCTCTCCTCTCAGAAGGATATTATCATATTCTATCAGCAAGACAGTCAAGCCAGCAGTGCATGCTGCAGGAGTTCATCTCAGGAGGTAAAGAATCATAATGCTGACTCATTGGGACCGATTCACTTCCAAAAATCTGGGGGAGAAGGGGTTTGGGAAATGTTCCTCTTCAATGTTAAATTATTTGGGGAAGGGGATACATTTTCATTTTAAGAAGTAAACCCTGTGAGACAATATTAATTAAAAAGTCCTAGGCATGTTTTTGTTGTTTTATGGAGGGAGAGGGTTTTGTTTGGTTTTGTTGTGGTTTTTTTTTTTCTTTTGTGTTTTTTTTGTTGTTGTTTTATGGGTGTATTTTTGTTTTGTTGGGGTTTTTTTGTTGTTTTTTTTTTGTTAGCTAGAGTCCAATGCAATTAAAAGGACTGGTGATTACAGAAGAAATTGAGAAAGAAGGCACTCTGATGGTCAGATTTTTAAGGCAAGCTTAGTGTCTTCATAAGAAAGTCAAGTTTCAGAAAACTGCCTCTGTCAAATAAACATCAGTTGCTTTTAGCTATAATTATATCCTTTAATTCACAATTCAAACCTCTATCAGTTTTCCCACTATTTTTCTCAGAACTGTTAAGAAGATAACCATATTTTAATTACTTAGTTTTCATTCTTCTCACTACTGGCACAGTGTGATCCTCTTTCTAGTTCTCCAGATTTTTTTGTTGTTGTTTATCTGGTTAAATTAAAGACTGACCAAGAACAGCTGGGCCCAGGGTGAAGGGGTGGGGAATAATCTCTGATATAACACAACACTGAATGAACCTTGAAGGTGCCAGATTCGTAACAGGCAACAACAGGGAGAATGGAAACTGGCACAAGGAAAAAAACATAGATTATATAAAGGGAAAAGAGCATAGAAGCAGGGGTATAGAACTAGAGCAAGAAGCAGAGACTAAATTTCCAAATTATCCTAGTAAAGAGAGCAGGCCAGAAAGAAGAAAAGATAATCCATACATACTTGGTGCCAAGCTATCCAAACATGCCATTTACTCTGTTGTATATAATCCGATGAAAAATGTACAAAACCATGTGAGCAATAAAGATATAAGCCAATACTAATGGCTGAAATTAGCTCCTGTTGTTACAGTCCATTCTTTATAGAATAATTAATAGATTTTGATACAGACATTTACACTTACAAAAAAATTCTCAAAGCTATCTGAAAATTTGAAGAAAACATGATCACAACAGAAGAATTGGAAACATCTGAAGACAATGGATTCTATACACTTCATATTGATCATCTCTTCATTTCACTTTGTAAGAGAAGATGACGAACTGACATTAACAGAACTGGGGTAACATGTTCTCTGTAAGACCTCTAAATGTAGTTTTATTTGATAAGCTCCTTGGAGGATGGAGTACCTTTGCCAAGACTAGAGACAGACATCATTTAGTTTTCCTAACATAATAGCTGGAAATTTAACGTGTCTCATGACAATCTGATGAAAGCTGAAACAACCGGTATTTTTGTATCAATGGTAAATCAGTAGGCTGTTGTTTGCAGCACTGCATTAGGAATCAGCGTGAGACTAAGTTAACCTCTGAATGCAAGTATAAGAACTTTTGGTATCAGATCCTTGTTTACTATTCCCACTTTTCCTGTGGCATTAATAGAGTTTTCAATATGCACTCAAGAGCTCACTCATAATACAAATGCCAACTTAACATCAGACTTAAGGATGTCTGTTTTCCTGGCATATTACATACACAAAACCAGCCAAGAACACAATGTGGGACAGAAATCAATCTGCTTCTGCTGTACGTGAAGTTGTTCAGCTACTTGTGAACCAAGTCAGTGACATATCATCCATTCTCAACGGTAACACCTTGACACCTTTTCAGTTCTGTTGGTATTAATCTTTTATTTCAGTGGTAATAAATGAAACAATTGTAATGAGCCATCATCCCTAGAGGTGTCCAAAAAAACGGGTAGACGTGGCACTTCAAGACATGGTCTAGCGGTTAGGGAGATGTTCAAAGAAGGTTGGACTACATGATCCTAGAGGTCTTTTCCAACCTGAATGATTGTATGATTCTTTAAAAAGTCAGTAATCTTAACAAAAACAGTTTATGAAGTCTAAAGACTATGACCTTATGAAAAACTATCTCTTTGCTTTTAATGAAGTGTTCACCAAAACACATAGTACTGCTTTTGAATTTAATTCTAATGATTAAAAAGAGGTATGATAAGGATTTAGGGGATTATAAACTGAATCTCAGACAATGCAATTCCAATATTTCATCACCAGTTTAGTCAGAAATTCAAGAATTACGAAAAAACATCCCCTTTTCCCAGTGTAGAATCATTCATCCATAAATCTGCACTTTGACCTTTTCTATAGTTTTGAAATGCAAGTGTCATGTGGAATAAAGACCCTGGCTTCAAATATAAAGCTCTAACGTTTTCTCAAATCTGAGTAAACAACAAATCTGAATTAAAATGGTTTGACTTTCACGTTTCAAGTAACAGCATTTAGTTTTCCTTTCTGCTCTCTCTCTTTTCATACACATACATCTCTCCCTTCTAACCCTCACTTAATCTTTCTTTTCTGATTACTCCCATCCTGTGTTCCTTTATTCCCCCCTTCAAGTAATATCATTATCTATAGCACATGAATGATCCCTATGGCATTGTCTTCCTTAAAAAACATACTACATTCAAATTTAAAAACCTAAATACATTTCTAACAGACACACAACTTGTAAAGCATCTATATGATCTCATTGCTGCCAGATTCATCTTTTCTTCTTTCCTCTCACCTACTCTATTAAAAGGTGCATTATTATTTTGGCTGAATTAGTTGCTAAAATCTAGCAACTTACGTAACTATGTACAGCAACTGAGCCACAAGATTAAAAATTAATGGAGGAGTAGAAGACATTGATAATTGTTTTAACCTGCCTGGAGACAAGACTACAGTATGCTAATTGTGAGGGGTTTTTTTAAGTTTTAAACATCAAGGAAGACAGAGCTATTAACCCAAAACCCTCAGACCCAACCATAATGCTCCAGGAGTTAACTGCTCTATCCCAGCTCTGGTCCTGCACTAAACTCTGATCCCAGTAATGCATGGTAGTCTCATTTCCAAGAGGTTTCAGTGTAATTCACAATTACTCAATAATTCATGCACTCTAAGCCTGCTTGGACAATTGAGGTCTTTGTGTGCAGGAGACGGAAATACCGTTTTTTGTCATGTAAGTACCATGCACAAGTACAAACACACAACAGACATCACTTAACACATAGCAAAACAACTGGTTATATTTTTAAATATTACCAAAGAAAAAGATTCCTTCAAGGACATATTTTCTCTAGGTATTTTATTTAAGACCAGTTCCGATGTGTGTACTAGAAATAGAAAATCCTTCCAACTGGTCACTTTTCTGAAGTAAATGAAGTTTTATTTTCTAGGTACTCTACATTCCCTGATAGAAGGAATACTGAAGTTATCTACAAAGAATAAAGTGGATATTTTAAATTCCTTCCACTAAAATAATATAAAAATCAAACCACAACTTATAATAGAAAAAAATTACTTCTGGGAAACAAAAATGATTTGGTCTATATATCCTTTTTTAATCCAGTAAATTGAAACACATTTGGAAGAAAACCTAAACTAGAAACTTCTGAAATTTTAATCTGAGACTTTATAATGTAGCTTTCTGAATACAGTCCTTAGTAGCATATTATTCTAGTTGTCTTGGACTTGCAGAGCTGTACTGGCAGCAATCTCAGTTTGATTATTAGTTAAAATTTACAGTCTTCTGTGCAATCTCAACTAGCCAGGTCAGCTCTCAATTCATGTGATTTCATCATAAGTCCTAGGAAGGTTAATGACAATATGTTAAAGAACAAGGGGAGGATACTAAGAATCCATGCCATGTTCTGGTTCAAAATTCAGAAAATAAAAAAAATAAAATAAAATTACAACTCTGAATGAAAGGACATTTGTAGCATTCACTTAATAAGGATAGTAAGTATTTTTAAAGTAGCAAACTACTATGTGTATTCTATAGTATAAATAAAATACGTCAAATTTAGAAATATATTTTCAAATTTTAACAGACAAGATTTCTATATTACTATGTGAAGTTCTTCACATCTCTTTTCCTGCCTTAATGTTTTGGGGTCTTTTACTAGACATATTTTTAATTCTCCATGCAGAAATCCTCATATTTATAGAAACAACACTTTCAAAGAAGTCACCATATTAAATGCGTACTTCAAGGGCATCCAACAGGAAAGATGCCTGATTCATTACACAATCATTGCCATTTTTGACTTTCTGAATTCTTTACCGCTCCTTTACAAATCTCACAAGGGGTTGAGAATACAGCAATATTGTATGGCACAAAGATCTTCATACCAAACAAATCCACTAGTTATGTTTACAAGAGAATATTTTGTGTGTGTAAAATATTTTAACTGATAGTATTTTTTGCTTGAATTTCTATTTATTGAGCATATTGTGGAATCAGGTTTTGGGAAGTCTGTTGTGAAAACAGAACCTGAAACAGTAGTGCAGGATTTTGGGACAAAGCCAGCTCCAGATTGTCCTATTTTCTCAATTGTAATAAATTATACCTCCTTGAAAACAACACAAGTAAACCAGAAGAAAGTACTTGAAATTTCTGCTTCCCTACAGCTCCAGATAGCCATTCTCTTTCAGCAACTTACAGTGGTCTTTCACATAGAAAAAAAAACCACACTTTTTTCTTTACTCTAGGAGATATTTTCTCTGGCATATTTTCTGCTATCTCCATCATTTAATACCTTACCATCAACAACTGTCAAAAGTTTCTCAAAAGAATTTACTTTTGTAAAATTAATACATTGGAAGTCAATTCAGAGGCACAAAACCTTCAGTTTTAGTAATAATCAGATTAATGCATTTTCACTAAGTAGAATTTTTTCTGATTCAGAAAGACAGATTTTGTATTTCCATCAGCTTGATAGGCCTTTAATCTACTTCATATATCTATTCATATATGTTATATTCGTAACATTTGTTGCCATAGAAGTACACATTATTATCCTGTATTTATAGTACTTGAATTGCAGAGAACAAGTTAAAAATACTCAGTCATCAAGACACCAACCTCGTGGGCAGGGTACAGCAGCCATCAGCCGTCAGCCTCACTTGGGTTTCGTAGCTATCCAGTGGGCAAACAACTTGTTGCACAGGAGGACATTCAACTGTGCTGCAATCCACGCTGAACACTACAGAGGACAGAGAAGAAAATTCCTTTTACTCGTGCTACAGAATCTTTTTGCAAATTACTTCATCATAAGCAACCATTTATGCATTAGTCTCTTAAGTCAGAAAATATACTTAATGAATACATGCTCAGTAGGTAACATTACAAAAAGACTTCCATTCTGTTTGAGATTCACTTTCAAAAATTATTGACTTGGGAAGCAACTGAACAAATATCAGTTAATAAAATATTTATAAAAGTTATACAGGCAAACTTAAACAATCATTACACTTAGGAATAATATTAGCTACCAGAAACATACTATGTTACTGAGAATATATTTTCGCCACAGCTTTTAAAAGTTAACTATTCATAGTTTAGTTTTTTTCTGATTAAAGTCTGTTTTAAAAGTAAAATTCCTGGTTTATAGGAAAAAAAATATTAAAGACATACTGTGTGCCTGCACACATTAACTACATTTTAAAGGATTATTCCATTAGGTTGTGCTGTTCAGGTATTCCTATATGGTGAAAAAGAAACGCAAATTACCAAATCTATCTGCATTAACAAGATGAAAAATTCCACGCAACTAATTAGACTGATGCTTTTTAGAAAGCAATAAATGCTTAGAAATGCAAAAAAAAAAAAAAGAAAGAAAAAAAATCAGGCTGAATATACATTTACTCCTATTACCTACTTGTTATTCCTTACCATAATTATAGTAAGGAAGTACAGAACAAAAAACAGTTCCCTCTTTAAAGAAACAAGCTACCTTCCAACTGAGATGGCAGGATAAACAGAATGTTATCAGACTGAAAATTACACAGTATGATTTTTCTGATTGCTGCTTAAACTTCAGTATTGACACCATTACAACGGCTTACTGCAGTGCCAAAGCAGCTTGCAGTGCTACAGCACACTTCTTGCAAGAGCTGATACCTTTCAAAGTCCCATTTTCTGTCTTCTAGTCCCACATTTTTCAGATTTGATCCACACAATAATAATAATTCAGCCTGTCATAATGAGACATCAGTCTCAGAAATGCATCTACTTAGCATATCTCATTAAGAATTTAAATGAAAGTACAAGTTCAATGAAACCACTTTGTAGCTCATGAAGGTTAGAACCAGTAGGTTTTAAAGCTAATGGTCTTGAGGACAAAGTACATGAGTGTGAGAGTAGCCTCTATTTAAGTGATATTCAGAATCTGTCTTTTTCCAGTTATTTGGAAAATGGTGCCATCTGCTAAATCAGAGCAACCTGACAAGTGCAAGATGTTCTCACTGAGAAATGAACAGATTTAATTAAAGTCCATTTTGTACAGCAGTGCAGAAAGATAGTAAATTTAAATGGAAAGTTTAAGATTCTAGTTACTCATCTCGACAATAGCAATTATCAAATTAACTTTTATATCTCCTCGTAAAGACACAAAGATATCTATTTGCCTTTAAGACAGGAATACTTAATTTTGTAATATTTCACTTTAAAAACCCCTAGAATTTTATGTTCAATTTTATTAACAAATAACACATCTTACAGCTCTTCTGTAAGAAATACACATTTACTTTCTCCATTATCACAACAGGCATTGAAAATCACGAGCTCATCAGTATGGTCCAATGTGGCCTATACAATTTGCATGATTCTATTGTACCAAGTAACTAACATTGTCCAATTTCCTGAAATTAAGCAGTAATCTTTCTAGCTCCCTGGATTCAAGGGCCCCTCTGCCTCCTTTCCAGGTAAGCAACCTGGGAAAAAAAGAGCCAATGAGTTTTACCAGCAAGATGCTACTGCACATCTAGTTCTATTTCCAACTTTCCACATACCAGTAATGACAATGAAGGAAAAACCACAGGGGAACTCCCTAATCACACCACAAAGTCTCAACTAAGGTATTTTTTCTTCCTAAATAGTTCGAGTTCTTTCCATGCTAGTACATGGCTCATTAACAATAAAAAGCAGCCTAAACAGTCTTTATTTAAAAGGTACAAACCTAAGAATAAAAATACAAAAAACCTCCAAATCAAGAGCATTCAAATAGAAAAATATTGTGTAATTAAGTGGCTGTAGTCACTCAGTGGTTCCCCTGTTTGACTCACCCATTTTTATTTACTTTATACCGATCTCTTACTAGTACCCGAGCACCCTGCAACTAGTTGGACTTGGTGAACAAAGGGTATGGACCAAGCTTATCTACCACCCACAGAATTTTATAATCCACAGTCATACCCCAACTCAGTCTTTGCTCCAAACAGAGATCTTTATTATTACATTATTTGATTAATTATTGAACAGCTGAGGTTGGACAGGACTTCTGGAGATCATCTGGTCCACCCCTTCCCACTTAAATATCTCAAAGGATGGTGACTCCACCACCTCTCAGGGTAATCTGTGCCCATGCTCAGTCATCCTCATGGTGAAAAAGCATTTCCTGATGTTCAGATTGATCCTCTTGCATTTCAGTTTGCGCTCATTCCCTCTGGTCTTGCCACTGTGCACTACCAAAAAGAGCCTGACTTCATCTTTACCCTCTCTCTTCAGGTATTTATATACATTGATGAGATCTCCCCTGAGCCCTCTCTCTCCAGGCTGAACAGTCCCAGCTCTCCCAGTGTTTCCCCACAGACAAGAGATTAAGAGAGATAAAAGATGAAAGAAATTTGAAAGTCATACTTCTTTCCAGATTTAAATGGGTTTTTCAAACTGGAAGAAGTACCGAGCCAAACTTCCAGATAAACTGAAAAATATTGTAAGGCTACAGAACAGCCTATAATCAGATTCCCCATTACTTAAAAAAGATGCCCCCCAGATTAGCTGTACTACTGTCCTAAAAAAATAAGACTGCAAACATTTGCCACTGAACTACTAGTTTTGTTTTCACACCTTACTTTGATTCCACTAACTGCATAGCATACTTTTCATGAACAGGTTTATCATATGCTGTTATATATTTTATTCTAAGAAAAAATCCTGTCTAAACAAAACTTTTTTTGTCTATTCCAGAAGCTTTAAGCTTTAAATATATAGTTTGACAAATATCATAAACATCTGGCGATTTCCTATTAATGAAGATGTACCCAAGCAACCTTTCCTTACAAGTTTTCAGGAGCTTTCTCATGCACTGAATTTGTATACAGAAGCATCTGACAGCTACTCATTTTTCTATGAGAATGCAGCAGAAACCCTAGCATGGTTTCACCTTTACATACTATGCTGACTTTTCAACAAAGAGAATGTTCAGTTTACGAGCAATATCTAAATAGTTACCAATACATCTAGGATCAAGGCAGTACGTGCATCTCTAATGCAACACAGTGGCTCAGCACAGGAAAGACTTCATATTTTTCCAGAAGTCACAGCTTTCTGAGGGTCCAGGACAAGGGTACACAGTCTATTTCTACAGCAGCTAAGAAGCATGACATAACACCTTTTGCTTTCAGTCCAGATGTCATTTCACCTGGGCTGCAAGTGCACATTGCTGGCTCATATTCAGTTTTTCATCCACCAACACCCCCAATCCCTTCTCCATGAGGCTGTCCTCAATCCACTTATCACCCAGCCTGTATTTGTTCTTGAGATCACTCTGACCCATGTGCAGGACCTAGCACTTGGCCTTGTTGAACTTCATGAGGTTCGCATGGGCCCACCTCACATGCCTGTCAAGGTTCCTCTGGATGGCATTCCTTCCCTCCAGTGTGTCAACCACACCACACAGCTTGGTGTTGCCAGCAAACTTGCCGAGCGTGCACTCAATCCCACTGTCCATGTCAGAGATGTTAAACAACACAGGGCCTAATACCGAACCCCGAGAAATGCCATTCAGCACGGTGACAAGACAGGTAAAACTAAGCTACTAAGCTTCTTCACTGTTCATTTTAATTGAATACCACTGCCTTTAATCATTGCATTCCTAAGGTAAAAGACATAGAAGAGGAAGCGGATGTCAAAATCAAAGATTGTAATTTTATTTTAGCACCTGGTGTTAAGGAAACACTTCCTATTTTCCTTTAAGCAACTCAGTTGCCAATCACAGTATTTGAACACATGCAGTTCTCAGCCGAAGGCTCCAAACTGAAATGCTACTATAAATGGGAGAGTAATGACATCTTATTTAAGGATCAGAAATAAACACAATTTATGCTTTAATTGCCCAAACACTTTATATTGGCAGAAGCCAGTACTGCTATTATAGGAAGCAGTCCTCCCAGCTTCTGGCAATTTGCTTCCACCAGAAAGCCCTTGCTGCTGAAAAACTTCTGTGGAGGCTAGTTAAACAGGCATGGAGGCACAGGAACTGCACTCTGGTACCAGCACTCACAGAACTAAATCTTTTATGTATGTGGCAAAGTATAGAAGAGTTTTTTCTTGTTTCCCATGTAAACTCTTTAGATATGCTGACACTATTCAGTAGCGATAGTGACACCAGGCCCCATAAGAAACTGCATGAACACTTATTTACCAGGGTTTATACTGTCCATTGCCCCATTTTTTTCAGCAACATAGTGTTAAAAACAGAGTAAAAATGGAACAGAGCACTTCTATTTCAGTTCCTCTCTAACTCTTCTTTCCTACAATTCTTCAGGATACCATGGCAAACTCTGAAGACACAAGTTTTGTTAGCATGTTTACCATGGACTGAATAAGTATCCTTGCCATGTAAGAAGTATTATCTGACTTCACTTCACAACCACTATTTTAGCAAATCCACATATATAATACACATAGCGTTCATATATACATAAACCCAGCTATATGCTACTACATACACAGTAGTATATGTATATGCAAATAGAGAATAAATGGCACAAAATAGTGCAGGAGAGGCATTACCTCCAGAGCCATCTAGTCTTTCAACCAAAATTATTCTGTATTTCTATAAGCCTATGAACATACAACTCTAATAAGATATTTCATTGCCTGTTCTTAAACAAAGAAATTTATTTAAAACCACAGCCAGTAGTGAACATGATGGAACAGTCTGGAACAGTTTAGATGGAAAAAACCAGCAAGATTCATGCTGACTTGCAAATTTGAAAATAAAATCACTAAAGTTTCTACAAGGGAAACATTAAAAAAAAATTCAGTACTTGTTTAGTCTCTACTTTTCTTCATATATTAAGTACAAATTATTGTCTATACAAATACATTTTACAGTCTTTGAAAACAAGGTTCCTCTGAAAACAGTTCAGATTTGCAAAGATTTGCCATTGAAAAAAGAAAAAAAGAGCAGCCTTCTGTGGTAATTAGTCTACTAAGATTTGTCAACATTCAACCTACTCCTTTCCAGTCTTCCAGTCTTGTGTTGGCTTGTTTTTCTTTTGTGATCTGCCCACTATGTGAAACAGCAAACAAAATAAACATCTAGAACAAAGTTACGAAAGTCAGCCTGGACAGCCACTGAAGTCGTAACTTGACAATAAACAGGCTATGTAACGACTAATACAATATTAATAGCACTTCCTTTTTTTACCCAAAGCCAAGACACTGCAACAAGTAAGGACCCCACTTACTCTGTAGTTTAGTCATTACATCTTTCACCACCTATCACTGCGGGGATGCACAGGAGTACCCACCTACACTTCTCAGCCTTTTAACCACTGCCCAAGAAACACACTTCCATCATCTCCCAAGGTAAGTGAGAACCCTCTGCTTTGCCTTAGCCTCTCAATTTCTAATCCCCATTGCAAAGCTTTACATTTCCTTAAATTCTATTAGTCTCCTTTCCCAATCTTTTCAAAGCCTCTGCTCTTCTACTCTCCTACTATGCATCTTCATTTTCTCCAGTCACATGTAGCTTCACCTCTTAAGAACAAAAAATACAAACTACTTCTGAAAACAACATCTGTGCACAGCTATATAAGTCCACTAATGCAATAAATAATCACACACTTGATTTGAAGATTCTGTAGTATTAACAAGGTGAAAACAACCTTCAAGAAGTAACTTACAAAGGTAAGTTTGGACAGAGCTGTTCGCAAACTACCAGATGGGAATGCAAACAACAGTCATAAGGCCATGATCAGAGCTAACACTCGTTTTGAGAAATAAAGAAATAATCCAAAGTTGGCAAGATAAAATTTAGTAAAGACATATTTGAAGTATATATATCAAGAATTAAAATGTACAAATAGAGTGGTTCAGTAGCAGTCATGCTACAGAAAAATTTTGGGATCACATTTCACAAACTAAATATAACTCTTGCAAAAGAGTATGCTCTTATTTCAAATTTTGTGTGAAAGTAATTACCCCACAGTATTTAGTTCTAATGAAAACTCGCTCAATGTAGTAGTCTTCTTTTGGACACTACATTTTAAAGACTTGTGGATAAACTGAAGAAAAGTTGTAGAGGGGCAACATAACAAGGAAGGAGTCCAAGAAAACTATGCCATAAGAAATAACAGTCAATTCTAGAGGAAAGAACACTAAGGTTGACAAAATGTTCCAGAGCAAAAGTCATTAAAAAGACTTGTTCACAGACTACTCAGGACAGAGGACGAAGAAAGTTTGCTTAAATTTCCACGCACGCAGATTTGCATTGGATATTAGGAAAAACACAAAGAGAAGCACTAGAAGATACAAAGACTGTACATGCTTCTTCTGTGGAGAATTTAAGAAAATGTTAAACAAGCATATGAATGGCACAGCTTAAGCATACTTCAACCTGTTTGCATATAAGATTTTGAATTACACTATTTTATATGCCTGCTTTCATCCTTCTACTTTTATTATTCATCTTTACCAAAGCCTGGATCAAAAAGAAGAGTGCATTACATCTTATACTTCACTGAGAATAATAAATCACAAGAAAGGTTGATTCAGGTTCTCATGAAATGGAAAATGGGTAAAAACTGAAAATATTGTAAAATCTTTTGCTATGCTCCTCCACAATCCTTTTGCTCTCCAGTTTTTAATGGTCACCTAGAGAAATCTCAGGACAGAACTTTAATTCCCTGCCCATGCAGAATATATTCCCACCACGAAAAACCTTTGTATAATCTAATCAGTATTTAAAGTATGTCACTTTCACCAGTAGCAACCACAGAAATGCAATAGTCTCACTAGGCTACTTTTCCTTTTTTAGTCAGTTTAATGTCTGAAGAGAAAAAGAAAGTAGTTTATCATAATATTTCTCATCTTCTTTTTTAATGGGTGTTGCCCACATATAATCATTTTCATCTTAAAGAGTCAGAAGAATTTAGAGGCTATATAGGCTTAATTAGATGCAATTATATAGGTTATATAGGTTATATAGCCAGTTCAAAAAAAATGAGAAATCGGGGGCGGGGGGGGGAGGGCGGGTGCGAAAATCTATTTTTACCTGGTTTACATTCGTAGAGATCACAGCATTCCCCCGGCTTTCCTGATGCCTTAGAAACCAATATATTCAAATAGCCAGGTTGGCAAACGTTCCTCAAGCAGCCTGCAGGGTTACACACACAACGACTCGGGAGTGGGCAGCATTCACCAGGAGGAGCATAGCCTTCAATCAAGATGGAATCTTCTGGACAGCGAGGAGAAAACTGGACTTCACAGCGGGCCTTGGAGCAATCGGGTTTCTCCTCTGAAAGGGAGAAAAAAAAAATCAGCATGACATAAATGTCAGTAAAACACTGTACTAAAGCTGTAAAGATGAGCTCAGATAAAACTCCTTTTCCATCCCCTCGAAACAATAAAAAGAAAAGGAAACTGCTGCTACTGAACTGATTAGCAAAAATTATGGAATATGTTTTAAAAAAATTTGGTAATTACAAGATGGTAGGTGCATTAGTAAATATTTTATCAAAATTCTAAATTTGTGCAATGTGCGTGACTGCGCTCAACCCACATAGCCTCAAAAAACAGCTGTGAAGCTACACATTTGACCATTACATTAAGAAACACTTGTCATACCACACACAGCCCTAATGTTCCCACCTAGACCTTGTTTCCTAAGACTTTCTATTATGAGCAACTGATTTTAATTGATTTATTAATCTTTAATGACCTGAACTGACATTTCACATATTCAAAAAGCTGGTTAAAGATTCAACATCTAACATATCTACAGAGTCCATGCATTAGCAGAGGAGGATTTTTTCCTGTACACACTCCCAATGCTCACATTAAAAGCGTTGTGCCTATGTACTTCAGTGGCTTGAATAGGAAACAAGAAGAGATTTGACTAGCACTGGCTAAAGACCACTACAGATTTGAGGCACTGCAATAAGAAAAGACATATTGAGGAGCAAGGTCAGCAAGTTGGTAGAAACAGTGACAAATTGGACAAACACAGGTAAAATAAAGATAAAAGATCCAGAAGAAGGTTCCTGGACAATTAGGTAGTACTCTTCCTAAACTCAGAAAAGAAAATAAATTTTAAAAAAGTAATAGAAAACTTAATTATGGCAAAAATGTTGTGTCATGCCCTCCAATGACTAAGCCACACTGGGAAAAATCTGACCACTTCTGTGACCAATTTACTCCACAATGCAAACAGTAAGAAACTTGCTTATATTGAAGAGAGTCTCACTTTGCTCAATATAATTGAGCACTGCTAAAAAACAAGTGGATTCAAGACACTTAGAAGAGAAGTATCTTTAGATCAATAGGACATGGTTACTTAGGTGCTCACAGGCAATGTAGGGAGCCTTCCCAGGCCTGACCAGAAAAAAAACCACAACAATAGAAAATCAAGGCCTGAATTTATAAATTGCTTGTACCAGTCCTTGGTTATTTGCAAGTTTGTAAACTAGATGGTTCTACAATTGTCACTATCATCCCTACAAAATTAATTTACTATTTTGCCTATTGTCATTAAAGTTAGATGCAGAATAATAGAAACATGTAAAAACACTAACTTTATTAACCTGATGTTCAAGCTACCACCATTTAAAAAATTAATCTCTAGTGATAATTTCAATGATTGAATAAGACATATCCAATAAGAGCATCTCTGAAAAGAAGTCAAGAATGTGTTCTCCAAGATTTTAGTAACTCACTGTTTTTGAAGTTAAAGTAACTGGATATTGTGTTTGGTTTTTTTAAACTAAAAGCAACATAGCAAATGTTTAATTCTGCTTCCAAACATACACTGAATGTCAAAAACCGCAATAATATTTTTCAGAGGATCATTTTTACACATCATTTTAGTACATTCTTTGAAATTTTAGGTCATATTGAACAATGAAAGCAGTATTGCTCGTCTACATGATTTGCTAACTGTGCTTCAGTTTCATTTAAGATTAGAGGAATATAATGCCTAGACATGTAAAAGCTTAGAAAAATATTAAACTAGGTCTTAGCATTAATAATTGCAAAAGGAAATAATGAATATAAGTATTTGCCTCAATTTTAGTTTGCAAATATAGCAAAACAGAACAAAAAAAAGATTACACTTATTTCCTTCAGGTACAAGTACTTTTTTCTTACAAGCAGGGGAGATTACTAACTTCAGTGCAATACCAGATAGCATCATAACTCTTTTCTTACAGTTAAATCCCCCACTATTTCCATCTATCTTTAAAATAGCCTAGGCTAGACACGTACTTTGCCTAGAATTTTAAATAATATTTGTAAGACCAATTTTTTTTTTAAACCTACCCTTATGTTTAGGTTCTTATCTGCTTTATTGAACACATTGTTCAGATTGAACATTGCTGGTTACAGAGGTTCACTACAGCAAATTGTATAAATAATACATAACATGCTAGTTTCAGTATTTTATTGATATTCTTTAGTTTATAGATATAGTAAAAGGCTTGACATTTTAGCTTTTAAAAGTATTTTCATTTCCACTGTATGTCGAAACCTACTTGAAGTTCATGCTCAAGACAGACCCTTAAAATTACACTGTTCATTACTTGATCTGCCCTAGTATTATGCATCCAGCAATTTCCTGATTTCCGTGACTAAGAGATAATCTCATGCTCGTGCAGTCTTGCTTGTGAAAAGACTGTATTGTACATATTTTTAAAAAGTCTACCTACTGTTTTTACTTGAAAGCATTTACATACATATAGATATATCAAGATAAGCGTTTCTTTAAGGACTGTTTGTATTTGACCAAGTTAAGTCAGCTTTCAGAAATATGAGGTTTGTCAGGAATGCTTGTCAAACTGTTGGGATTTAGACTATTCAAAACTATAGATATATTGATTTTGATGACCAGTGCAAAGTCTGTTGTTGGAGCTGATAATATTGCCTAGCAAAAGTATGAAGAATACATGGATATGACACTATCAGCATGTAAGAGGCATCACAAACAGTAGAAAAGATAGAAAATTCAAATAGAAAACTGCAACAAGTATGTTTGTACTAAATGTTCACTCAGTGTTTCATAGTTACTATCTCTGATGGTCTTTTCCACATTATTGTGTTCAATGCAGCTAACTGTAATGGAATACAATAGGACTCTACCATCAAACAAAACCAGCATCACTTTCAGAGGAAATGGTTTCCACACAAATAACCACCACCTTGCAAAGACACGCTTGTGTTTTAATGCCATGTTACATAAGACCAGCAGATATTTAGAAAACAAATTTTTCTTTTGAATCCAGTGTTACTGTTACTTTTGTACTTCATAGTCCTGAAATATTGCCCCCCCCCCCCCACTTGTGCAAATACCATGCTTCCAAATTCTAATCTCAAACTATGTTCATGGTAAAATCTTTCCTTTTAATAAGGAAACAAAATCTTTCTCATTTCATACAAATGCAACTGAGGAACAGAAAAGTAAAATTAAGAGGTATACTTTCAAGCAATCTTTAAGGAAAGGTTCAACATTCTTCTTGTTATCTCAGCAAATGGCAAGCATGGCCCTCTTCACTATTTACAGGGCTAAAGGTTTGTATATGAGACATATTTCTACAATTCATTGTACTAAACTTGTTTGCCTTTTCATTACTTGATGGAAGAAGACATCAAAATTGAATTTGTTCTCAACATAAATTACAAACATTAATACAGCCATAAATGTCACTGCCTTAACAGGATTAATGATTTAATTCCATTACATATAGCTACTTAAGATTTCATCAAACAAGAGGAATAGTTTAATAGCCCTTTTTTCACTTATTAACAAACACTTCTGACCCTTACAGAAGGAACACATAAGAAGACATGTCAGAGCAGAATAATTGAAAATACAACAAGAAAGGCAGGGCAATGGCAAGCTGCATTCCACAGAAAACCACCATAAAATCACTCACCAGTGATATTTTTGCTTCTTTACCCCTTATATACCAAATGGGAACTATTTAAAAGCAGCTTCTCAACAGACCAAGGTAGATCCACAACAATAACCTACTGCTTTTCTCTGTCAAATACACACACTATGAAGTACTGACCTGTCTCACAGATGTTGTTTTAAGCTACTATTACTCTCTTACTTATCAAGTTGCTCATTTAATTCTCAGGACTAGCTAGGTGCCTGGAATTTCCATTGAAGAAACGCAAGATT
>JAVSBS010021460.1:119639-165683 GCA_033124195.1 Coracias cyanogaster
ACATTTATGACGAAAAAAAAAAAAAAAAAAAAAGAAAAAGCAACATAAATCACATGCACACATGTATTTATAACAAGCCCTCAAACAGACTAAAGACCACGAGGAACTCTGCAAATCTGCCATACAAAACCCAACTTAAGTCAGATGACTTTTAACACAAACTGAGAAACATGCAATATCCACAGTCTTTATTCCTCACATAGTCACTAAACAGGTGCCTGCACAGGGCTATGTAGGTACATGAAATGCTCAAAATAGGCAATATCAATTAAACACCATTTCAAGTCCCTCATACATTAGACAGATACCACCACCGTGTTGCAGCACCCCTTATTCTACCTCAAAGCAGCAACATCCCGCCGAGGGAATTAAATGTCAAAACTACAAAAAAGCAGAAAGTCAGAGCTTCCGCAGCACCAAGCTTCTGTTAACAGTAGTACAAGGATTTTGCTGACTGCCGTACTCAAACTTGGACCCCTCTATATCAAGCTGGGTGAATGCCAACACCTTTTATTAGGAACAAAAGACAGCGAGTCTGGAAAAAGACCAAGAATCATATGCCAAATATATAAAAATAATCTCTCAATTTAAGTGTATTGTTGGCTGCAACATTCTTTAATTATATTCAGTTTCTGATCTCATTTGAAGCATACAGTTGTGTATTAACTAGCTAGAAAGCTTGTTTCCAAGAGCAGCTTAAAGGGAAATGACCTAGATGACTTCAAGCATGGTAATCCATTTTTCCCAAGTGTATTACTTGGATTTTATGTTTTTTAATCGAACTATCAAAGTAGCAGAGTATCACAAATTACCCTGGCCCACAGATTTATCTGTTCTTTACCCGATGCTTCTCTCGTTCTTTTTCATTGTCCTTTCCTCTTAAGCTATACATTTACTGTTTATGCCCTCTTTAAAAAAAACCTCCAAAAACTATCTGCTTCACATCTTTTCTAATCTTTTGTCTTACTACACATCTCCACTAGTACACCCCACAGCAACATACTTGGTTTGTGTAACAATCTACCTTAATACAAAATATTCTCTTAAACACCAAAGAAAAGCCTATTTGTGGAATTTTGCATATCAACTTCCATGACAACCAAGAAATTCTGATACAGAAGTATTTAATTAGCATAATTTCTTAGGGCAGCTTGACTAAGACTCGAATGCAGATTACATTTACAAGCACTAAAATGCGGGTTACGTACCTTTGTGGAACATTATGCATAGGGACAGAAGTTACTGCCAGGACCACTGCAGATATGGTTGCACTTCCTAAGTGAAGCGAATTAGTATTATTTCCAGTAAGATTCCCATGATGGCACTCCTTGCATAGGTTTCGGATTCAGTCACATGTAAAGCCATTTTTAGACCAAAGTCTGTACAGAGCATGGCTCAGGAATCGGACACAATCAGTGTACATTAATCCTACATAAGTTTGCAGCAAACATGTTAGTTTACAGAGTATAAGGTTCAGTGATAAGAGACAAGGCATACCACCTTATAATTAAACTGGTCAAGTGTATGAAATGGCACCTACCCACTCAAATGGTATTAGCATCTCCAAAGCAGGAGAGAGCCACTGATGATGCAGTTTTTGAGCTGACAGACTCCTCACCTAACTTGGGAAAAAAATTTGAGTAGGAAGATGACAAATGTGATCTCAAATGATAACTGCTGAGTGCCCTGAGGAACGGACTGGCTCTGTACATTCTCCTTTTAAAATGATAGTAATGCTACCTCATAAACATACTCTGGGGGCAACACGAGAAGGAAGAACAGAATTTTAATTGAGAGCTATTGTGAACCAGATCATTCTATTGCTTAAACCAGACTAATGAAAAACAGAAGTTGAAGCTACTAGCAAATGCTAGGAAATTACATCTCAAAAGGTGCAATGATCCTTACAACCAAGATACTGCACTGACCATTAAACTTCAAGCAATACATTTAAGAAATGAAAAGGTTGAGAACATATTCCCTCATATAGGCCAAGCTGAAAACTAGTATCGCAGAAGTCAGCAAAGACTGATCAGTGCTAACCTGCAAAGCCTATTGACATCCAACAACATAACAGAAGAAAGCAAAAGCTATCAAATAGCATTACCAAGTAATGCAGATGCTGATGCATCTCAAAGCAGAGTGATGCTACTTTAGACACTGTTTTCCTTGGTTTTCCCCATTTGGCTGGTACAAGACACCAGAAAGAATAAAACCTAGTATTGTTACAGGACAGGGTATCTCACATGTGACTTAAGATACCTCCCTCCCTGATGCACCTCAGTCAACAGCAGTCTTTACAGTAAACCAGCAACAGAAGTACACAAGAAAGAATTAAAAATGTTTCTCTATACTTAAAAACACATCTTCAGTTAAAGCAGTTATAGGTGTTAATAATTAATGAAGATGGTATTAACAAGGTGAGCTTTAAAGGAGACTTTTCATTAGCACAACTCAAAAAGGTATGCATTTTTTTCAACAAAAAGACTATATTGCATAACATACCACCTAGTATCACTGCTGACAATCAAACAGTTCTCTAATATTACTTCCAAGCTGTGCAATGAATGCATTTTCTCAACAGAGAATAAACATCTATTTTCATGGAAAGCTGGGTCAAGACTTACAAAGATTTATCAGAAATGTCTGATAAGCATGAAGAAAAGACAAGATGAAGTAATACATAAAACATGGTAAAATAGGATGCAAATATGTCAACTCTGTCACCTGTGAAGCATACCTCTGGAGTCTCATCAACATGAAAAGAAAGAGTAATTGAAATACAACAGAAAAATGTTAGAAATGTTACCTTTCTTACCACACGCATACCATCCCCATGCACTGTGTCCCATTAATGCCTTATGTGAATACTTAAAAGGAAGCAAAGCTAGTAAGTTTAATGAATCTTTCACATACTTAACTTGCAGTACTGTGTCCTAACCTTATGCTTAATCCATCCAATGTCTTGTGAAGTAAGTTTTAAATACCACTTTTAACATGCTGACCTTCTCCCAATTCATATAATTTTCTTGAATTATGTTGCAGATCTCAAGATATTTTAAAATAGCATTTAGGCACAAACATTTCAGAAAAAAAAAACCAAACAATGACTGACTCAATGTCACATTCTAGCCACAATTTCTATTATGCTGCAAAAGAAGCAAAACTTAGATCACACAAAAATGAATAATAGGACAAGCACAAATAATCTGTAAATGCATGGTTTAAGAAATATGGAAACATTATCTTTGGAAATAAATTATTTATCTAGCAAGATTTAACAGCAAATCTTCAGTTAGCATAAATTGCCTCAGATGCTTGACTTTGCAGCCAAGGACATGAAAGTACTTGTGTGAATTTATACATGTCCTGCACATTACAATGTGGTAACCAAGAGTACTGACTAAAAATAATCATCATAAAAAAACCCAAACCCAAAACAACCCACCCAAAATACCTCCAACAAAATAAAGAAAAAAAAAAAAAACACGCATCACAAGAGAAAAAAACAAATAAAAACATTAAAAAAAAAAAAACAACCAGAAAAGGCTTATATAAATAAGCTGCCAAACCAAGAGACACCAAATGGATAGAAAGTACACTCCAATAGACAGAAAATTCAGAAGACGTAAGACAGTTTTAGCACACCATTCAACTGGACTGAAACTATTCCTAGTTTCAGTAATTCAGACAAGCCATTTTGCTCCTGTGTTACTTCCCTGTCTACCACTCTTTATAAACACAGCTGCTTCATGAGTGCAGCAGAACTTGTTCTGCATGTGGCATCATACTTTGTACAAGACCTTTTTTCAGGCAAGATCCCTAGGTGCTATAAAAAACAAAAAAAATCCCAACCAAAAACCAGCCAAACTCTTCAACATGTATCCAAAAATACTGCTGAAAGAATATCTGAATATTCAGGAAAAACATGCACAAGTTTTTTTTTTTATCTAGAAAAATTGCATCCAAGTATACTTCCTTGACTAGAATCAGCTGAAGAAAAGATAACACAAATTACTATTAAATCAATATTCACCAATCAGTCACTGACAAGCAGTTGTGAATTAGTATTTTGCAAAGAAACTTCAGTTTACCAAGTTTTAAGGAATCAAAATTCAGACTAAACTGAAGTATGATGTATTCCTTTTTCTTCTTTTAATTAACCCTTAAACTCCAGTCCAAATACCCATGATACCAAGTTTGATAGTTTGCTAGAAGTGTATTATACTGACTGGAATAAAGCAAGAATGGAAGAAAACGCATTTGGGTTAATCTTTCATAATCAATTTTTCCAAAAGGCAGCTGTTTCAAAGGCCAGGCAGAAGAGCTAACCTAGCTCCATCTTCTTTGTAACCAAGTAAAAGGCATCTGATGACAGCAATAAAGTCCTTTCTGCTGCTTCCTTTTCTTTACATTGAACAAAATGTCTTCTCCCTGGAGATCATGTCACCCATCCTACTACTCAAACATCCTTTTTGCATTTGGGATCCCGAAACTGGGCACGCTATTCCAGATTATGTTTCCCTAGTGCTGAAGAGAAGGCATGAATGTCTCCTACCTTGGCTTTTCTGGCTGCACCCCTGATACAACCTGGCATGCAGTTGGCCTTCTTCACCGCAAGGGCACACTGCTGACTCATGTTCAACTTGCTGTCCTGTCAATCATGGTCAGGATAATCCATTATTCCTGCCTGTGACCAGTAAGGTTTTTCTCTCTTAAGTTTTCATGAGGACAGAAATTTCTACAATTAGTAACGTATTGTCTCAGTGTGACCTTTTATTTATTAATAAAACAATTTAAGGCAGGTTTTCCATCCCATCACCAACTTCTACAGTCCAGCAAGCCAAACATACTCCAAAAACTTTTAATGATTTTCTTCTGGAGTTAGATGTTTATTACCAACAAATGTTATAAGGAAAGTTCAAATATATATATATATAATCTTGGATTCAGTTTTTATTCTCTCTTCATCTCAGTTATGTCTCCTGAAGCTGTTCGGGTGTTCAGTAGTAGCACAGGCGTATGCACTGCAAAAAGGTAAATTAACTTTGTCCACAGTGGTACTGCAGTGGGGAACCTGTATCTTCCTCATCTCTTAAATTGTGGTCTGAATTCAATTTTACCTGTAGTAGACAAATTCTGAATAAACAAGAGGAAATTTTCAGAGCACTACACTTTATTTACTGCTTTATTCATATAGAAGTACTTATTTTTCTTGTTTGGGACTTCAGCTTGTTTGAACTATGAAGGAAACAATCCTGCCTAACATTTTGTCATCCAGCCTTCATAGTTTCAGTATGCAATATAATCTCTACACACACAGATCAGATGTCCATTTCTACTCGTGATCTAAATATTAAATCTGAACTTAGCTTAATTTGTTAGCTAAGAGAGAGCTAAATAGACACTAAAGTGTAAATAAGCTTCCTTCTAGAGTTAAAACACATTCTTCAATAATTTACTGACTTAAGGGGATAGTGCCCGAAGCATACGGATGAGTTATGATGCTTCTCTCTCATCTCAGTGTTTCTATTTCTAGTAGTTGAGCATCGTGTGGAGGGGGGTGTGCTCAGGGAGTATCTGTACTGAGTAACAAGTGAGGAGGAACAAGAGTACTCTTCCCCCAACAGGAAGACAATTTGTCTCAAAATATTTAATACAACATTAAGTAATCCTGTGATCTCTTCTATTTCCATGTAAAAATCCCAAGACCTAAGAGACTGGAATAGTCTAAGACTTATCTCCTCCATTTTCACTCCATCAGTGCAGCCATTCTTCACATGCCCGTTCTTGTCTAGACAAGTCTGAAAAGACTACAGCCTTGTTCATACAGGTCAAGTAGAAGCCATGTCTCAACTAAACCAAACTTTGATACAACAGGTTACATTCCTCCATCTAAACACACCCACCTGTACTAACAAACACAGATCAGCTATGAGAAACTTTTAATTACATTGAATGACAGGTTTACCACACATGTTGTGTGAACACCTATCAAAATGACAACAAAGAATAACTAAACAGGTATGTATTTTTTATAGCTACACAGGGTTTAACTACATATATGACTGGCCTACAGTATCTTTTATTTTCTTATAAAAACTCAATAGAAGTGAGAAAGATTTCCAATTAAAAAAAAAAACCAATCATTTTCAATTCTGCTACAAAGTGCTTGCCTTCAAAAAATACTTGTTTGCAATGAACACCGAAATACAAATACACTTGCAGTTGTGCCCACAGTCACAGCTCTGTGTTTGCCCTGTAATACCAGGCATAATGATTCTCTAATAGTGGATGTAGTTGGTTACACTTTTGTAGTAATAATCAGAAAATAAGGGAATAATATTGCACAGTAGCCAACAGTAAGTGGGCAACATTTTTTATGCTAACAAGGCTCAGATGGTATAGCTACATCATTTCTGTGCTCCAGGTACACCATAATATTACAGTTAAATAAAGATAATGATTGATTTTACAAATTTTACAAAATAAAAATTATTCTGCTAAATTTGTAATATAAACTGTTTCTTTTAGATATTTCAAATGTTTTTTATTTATCTATGCACACAATACATGTGTTAGTATATTATTAAAATATTCAATGTTATATAGAAATAAGCAGTATATTAATATATTTTTTTATATATATATATATGTAAAGCACAATGTCATATGGTATGGGATATCCCTTTGGTCAGTTGGGGTCGAGTGTCCTGGTTATGTACCCTCCCAACTTCCTGTACACTCGCAGACGACTCACTGGCCAGGCAGAGCAGGAAAACTCTCACTCAACATAAACACTGTTTAGCAATTATTAAAATATCAGTATGTTATCAATACTATTTTCACCACAAATCCAAAACAGAGCATCATATAAGTTACTATGGAGAAAATTAACTGTATCACATCCCAAGCCAGTACAAGTTAATACTAAAACTCAGCTTGTAAGGTAGTATTCTCCTGCATGCATACAATGGGGTACGACTTCACCCATCCTGAAGTACACATTGAGATTAATCCTCTCTGATTATTCTCAGACATTCCAAGAGGGTTAGAGTTTAGTTAAACACCCTATTTTCCTATTAAAGGAACATTCTCCCTAATGTTCTCAGACCAATACTATCCACATTGCAATCGTGACATCAGTTTATGCACTGCAAGCCCCACTACTGTTGCCTAGTAAATAATTAAATGCAGAAACATTTTACTCTATGACAGAAGTAGGAAGACTTTTTAAAACATATGTATACAAACATTTATTTATTGATTCCTCCAAATGTAAATTTACTTATGCCTCATGTATTAAAGGATCTTTGAAATGACGTTTCTTTTAGAAACTTGCATTTATTTTTAGAATATAGATTTCCATCATTTGGAATTGTATTAAGTCATCAATACGAAGGATATTTATGAGATTCACCAGAGGTATACAATGTTTGTAAATAATCACTAACAATAACCCTTGCAAGACAGAGCAAGTTATGAATTTCTATCTGGGCCAATATTACAGAGTCAAAACTCAACTTACTTGGTATTTGTTAGCAAATACATGAAATGTCAATTACTCCATGCTTGGAAGGAGCAACAACCCAAACCTCCTTGGAACTTCCTCTCCCCATTTCCTCTTTTAATGCCAGTCCCTTATTACCCTCTTATCTTTTTCAGTTCCTTTCTAAATTCCTGCCACTGTTTCCCTATTTTCCAGTCACCTTGCATTTATGTTCCTAGTCCTCTTCCTCTTTCACTCTTCCCTCCCTTTCTTCAGAACCCATCCCTATTCCATTCAGTTCAAACAAGTTCCTTCCATACACTGTCCAAGTGTGAGTGGAACAGTACACAGAAGTCCATCTTTACTTTCAATCCTTATACCTGAAAACAAAGAGCTACAAGACTGCATTAATTCCTCCTTAGTCTTCCCATGTTCAAAGCACACTGAATGATCGGAGAACTAAAAATGGGAAAGTATTTTTCTTAAATCCCAATCAAACCTTTGCAAACATTTTTTTGAATGGCTCATATCCTGGCCAACTGCAAGCAATCTCTTTTGACAGATAATGTCATATCAAAAACAAAAGGGCGAGCTGATAAAGAAAGAGTATAATGAATACAGATTGCCTACCAGTTATTTCCAAGTACAAAAATCATCAATGCCGAAGTCAAATTGATGCAAAACTTACCCATGTCAGAGTTTTTCTGTAAAAACACTGAAGGAAGTTTTTTTGTATTGTAAACATTACAATGTAGTTAAAAAAACCTCAAAGAAAACAAAATCTTCACCAATTATTTGCTCTGGGACTGCACTTTGCTGGTCTCACTTTGGCTTTAAATCATGCAGCAGCAGATGTAGAAATGCACTTCAATTTACATGTTTAAAGTTCAGTGAGTTTAAAGTCCTCACTTGATCCTAGCCTACCTTATTTCACATAGGAAATGCCACCAAGAATGCAAGAGAAGAGCACAGCAACTACCATGGCAGTTTTAGCAGTCTTTTTGTTCTGCACCATAGAATACACAAAAAGGAACACTAGAAGGAAACATCTCCTGGGGCCTCTTGGAAAGATTTTTAAGTGATACATATGCCTACCTTTAAAGGTGTACATGCAGAGGCACAAAAAATAGAACTCATCATTAGCTTGAAAGCACAGTTGACATGTACAATCAAAAATCAGAAAGACAGCCAGAGCCCAGTAATTGGAATGCAGCTCCTGAGAAGGATCTGGGAGTTCAGGTGGACAATGAGTTCACCATGAGCCAGCAGTGTGCCCTTGTGGCCCAGAAGGCCAATGGTATCTCCCAGGGCGCACTAAGAAGGGTATGACCAGCAGGCTGAGGGAGATTGTCCTCTCCCTCTACTCTGCCCTAGTGAGACCATATCTGGACTATTGTGTCCAGTTCTGGGCTCCCCAGTTCAAGAGAGACAGGGAACTACTGGAGAGAGTCTCTTTTCAGTGGTGCCCAGTGATAGGAAAAGGGGCAATGGGCACAAACTTGAACAGAGGAATTTGCACCTAAACACAAGTAAAAGCTTCTTTACTGTGAGGCTGACAGAGCACTGGAACAGGCCGCCAAAGAGGCTGTGGAGTCTCCTTCTCTGGAGACTTTCAAAACTCACCTGGACACAATCCTGTACAACCTGATCTGGGTCAAATCTACTTTAGCAGAGGGGTTAGACTAGATTATTTTCCTGGTTTTATTTTCCTGGTTTGGCCAGGACAGGGTTAATTTGGTGCAGCCAGGCTATTCTATAGCATGCTGACATCCTCCCCTGGGGCCAGTTCCAGTTCTGGGGGGGTGACTCGCAGTGTGTGATCGATCTGCTTGGGACCATTTCTTTGTCTATGCGGTATCTCTTATTTGTACATTTCTTTTTCTCACTGTTGTTATTGCTGTTGTTGTTGCTGCGATTGTTTCTTATTTGTCACTGTATTAAACCCTCCTTATCTCAACTCAAAAACGCATTTTGAAACTCTGTCAGCAGTGGGAGAGGACAGCGGCGTGGTTCCGGTGCCCGCACAGATAGAGCCCCGTCACGGCTTTACTAAACTACCACAATGATCTAAAGAGGTCCCTTCCAACCCCTACCATGCCAGCACTTTCTCACAATAAAAGACCATTTCCTTCTTTCCATAGGAATCCATAGTAAGCACACACTCATTGCCTTAAATGTGGAAGAAACTCATGTTCAAATCCTCTTTCTGCACATGAATCCATATCCATATTTTTAAGAGCATATTAATCACAGAATTTTACAGGAATATAATTTTTCCAGTTGAAGCTACTTCATTAGGCATTAAAAATTAAATACTATTTTCCCTCTGCATTGTGTTGCTCAGGGATTAGAAGCTTCACTTCCTTGTAAAACCAAGTTTCCATCCATTCATAATTAATACTTCTATTAATTGTATAGAGTAAAACTGTTTGAACTACAGACAATGACAGAAACCACTTTCCACAAATCTATTGTGGTTTAATGTAAGACCTGGAAAGAAGTAAGACTTGCCAATTCCAGTTCCTAGAAACACGCTTTTGGAGCCAAGCACAGGTGCTTTAGAAATTGAGAGAGATGATGCCAACAACTGAACATTGAAAGTACTTAAATACACAGATTAAAATGAACAGATAGAAGGCCTTAAAGTATTAAAAAGAATAGTCTGACATGCTTGAAATGCTGTGCTTTAAGTGGTACAGCTTGAATAGTAAAAACTGGCAGACCTCAGTGAAAACCACAAGGAAAGTGTCATTGCATCTATTAGTTACCAGATCAAAGACATTCAAATTATGAATATTAAGAGCAGAAGAATGCATCACATTCAGCTTTAAACAAACCCCACAGTTTGCAGTGAAGATAGATTTATCACATCACAGAAATATGGGGAAAAATAGGTAGAAAAATAGGCTGCCCAGGCTGCCCAGGGAAGCAGCTGAATCACCGTCACTGATATGTTTAAAAGCTGTGGAGATGTGGTGCTGAGGGATATGGTTTAGCAGTGGACTTGGTAGAGTAGGGTTATGGTTGGACTGGATGATCTTAGAAGTCTTTTCCAACCTAAATGATTCTATTCTAAGATATCAGAAAGTAGGAGACCGTGCTGTTAACAAGCTAAATCATATTTTAACTAATAAATACAAGAATGGCAAGTTTAACTTCGCCATTTGAGAATGTGAATTATTAAAAAGAAATGTTTTCTTGCTTCAACAAAACAACAGCAAAATGACAGCAAAAGTCAACCCAGATTTTTACAAAAACTTTTTCACAGAACAGCAGAAAATGACATGAGATGACTGTTGAACTCTTTGACAGAAAAGTTGAACAAAGCTGTAACTATTACAAACAAAACTAAGGTGTTATGACTGCTTACTATAGCTGAAGTATTCCACCAGTGGTGGAATAAACACTGTACTCATAAGAAAAAGTAAAAGCAAGTTAATTGTAAAGAGTTTACCTCTCCAACATCACAAGCTAGCCCACAGTGACTGTATGACAGAGGCATACATACAGGCGGTCACACCCTAAAAAAGAATACACTAAAATTACACTCCTAGCTTGCACCAAACACTAGGATAAAAATTGTGCCCTTTGCTGTCTCCTGTAATTTTAATTTTTTTTTTAATGTATTGTAGCTTCTTGTTGTTGGTTCCAGTCCAAACCTGCCAGAGTAGAATATTAATCATTGCTGACTCAAGAAAATATGTACTAACAAGAAAAAAAACAGGGAGGCAGTGCTCATAAATATGAGACACTTAGAACTACAAGTTTAAAAAAACACAAACCAACCTGCAGGCTTTCAACATAATTGCATTAGTTTTCAAGAAAACAAATCTGTAGCGCTGAAAGGAAAAAAGA
Organism: Coracias cyanogaster; assembly: GCA_033124195.1. Lineage (NCBI taxonomy): Eukaryota > Metazoa > Chordata > Aves > Coraciiformes > Coraciidae > Coracias > Coracias cyanogaster. The sequence continues at coordinate 130,984 of JAVSBS010021460.1, forward strand.
CTCCTTAAAGACTAAATGCATCCTCCCAATTAAAATACTAGTTTAGTTACCGTATCAGCCATGATATAATTGAAGCAACTACACACAGTTAATGAATGTAGAAGCAAACTGCATAATCCAATGAAGTACAAGGCACAGCGATTTCTTTGAAAAAATTAAAATGCAATAGACAAGAATGATGACTAACAAGGCTCTGTCCAAATATCAGATGGTAAAAAAGTTTTCCTTAGAGAAGAACAGAGTATGGAAATACCTTCTGGAACACTAACCAAACAGCAGAATGACTAGATGGACCCCCCCCAAATTGGCAGGATGTGTATGCTAGTTCTACCTTTGCTGTTTCAGTAACAGAGGCTGTAAACTTCACTTATGATCCAGTTAGAGTTGCCATATATATGGGAACAACCAAAGCAGCATCCTTGAAATAAGTTTCCAAGCTCATACTAGAAGATCTTAGTACAAAAGGAACTTGGAATTTTTGGAAAAAGAAAGAATTTCAAATTAGGTAGTTTTGGGGTTTTTTTTCTCCATTCTTCAGGAACAGCAAATCAAAATAGTGTGGCAGAAAAATAAACATCTTTTTTCAAAGCTTATTTAGATTAAATATAATTTTTGAAAAATTTGACTTCAGATTTTCATTTTGCCCTAAAATTATATTTCCTTGTGCTATAAAACTAATTTGCTTACTGTTGCATTTTTTGCCGATTTTCTTACTAGTGATAAAAATATCAAAGCTTTAAAATTATTTAATGTTCATATGTGCAGCCAGTAACATCTCTTTGCAACTAAAGGGCAGAAGAACATATAACTGGAAATGTACATGTTCATAATAACAGCCACCTTGAAAAATATTTTGCAATTCAATCTGTAAACAAATATTAAGACATACAAACAATGCTTAATACCCTACTTTACCGTTCAAAGCAGGGAGAAAGTAAAGAAATTATTACCTTTTTTTGAGACAAATGTTAATGAATAAAACTGTCAATCTGGTTACACAAACAAAGCTCAGACAACTGGAAACATCCATAGTTTACACTATAAGTTTATTTAGTCCTGGATATATAATCTCTTCACAGTCACTATATAGCAGCTTCATCACACAAAGAAGTCTGCCTTAATACTACTCTACAACAAAAAGTTAAATCTAATTGATTACATGAAAAAAAGAGTAATTGATATATTACCAATTCAAGACTGTTAGATAAACTTTGAGAAAAAAACCACATCACTTCCATTGCCATCAGTACATTTTTTCTCATCACAAAGCATAGCGGTTTGCTCCATATATTTCTGACCATGCTGAACTATACATAACATTTGAGATTATAGAGTTGTTCTTTGAAATGATACAGAAGCAATGAACTACTTAGTTGTTTTCTTTAAGAATTCAAACGGTAGGAAGCTGAAAAGCCCAAAACAATTAACTGTACTGTTTATAATAAAAAGACTCTCTCTCCCCCCTCACACACACAATCCTGTATTCTACATTGGGCATTTCTCATGTCCCTGAAGCTGACATTAAAAAAACCAAACATTTTCAGGAAGCGGCTGATACATCAAAGTTTGAAACCTATGCTACATCGTATGGTAAGATTTTAATCAGATGGGTCTACAGGTATGGCACAACACTATGCCATCCTGGAAAACCCACTCACTAAAATGCACATTGAATTTGCTACAATATTCTTCATACATCTCCTAATACTAATAAGAGTTATAAAAAGACATTAGTGCATTTTTTGTCCTGTTTGCTATTGTTAACTGTAAAACAGAAGCATGAAGTCTCACTGGAAACAAGCACTGGAAAAGAAAGAGCTACCAGACCTGTATCTTTAGAGAAGGAAATACACATCCAGATCCATCTGGAAAGTTCTATTGTGTTCAAAAGAAAAGATGTTTGCTATTGCACTGTGTCTAAAGAACACCTCCCTCGTGGAGAATCTCCCAGGGGGCATCACAGAAGCAAGCTACAAGTAAATGAACAAAAAATAATTCTTGTGTCTGAAGACAGACAAGTTACTGAGAGGAACAACAAATTTGGGAAAAGTTAATTATGCTTGATACATTGTGAGGAATGGCATGAGTGCAAAACATAGCAAAGACTAAGAATAATCCAAATCTTCAAACAGACAACATTGCATAGCAAGAATTGTTTGCATTCCCAAGCATTGCCCTTGTAAACTAAGCTTGACCTTCTCAAAGGACCAATAGCATCACAGAAGCCACATGAAATGAAGAAATAAAAAGTGCAGCAAAAAAAGCCTTTTCAAGAAGGTGGCTACATTTGCAGAATCAACCATTATAGTTAAGAAAAACAGCCAATGTGTTGATCAGCTTGCCACAGAGCATGATGTTGAAGAACATGCTGGAAGCAATCAAGAACACAGAAAACTGAAACTGCATGTAGGTCATGGTCTACTTGATCCTCAGAGTAACCTTCAGCTTCTTTCAGCAAACCTGCTCCAAGCATATGCTTTCTCCATAAGAGAAATACACAGAGCTGAAGGGACTGATACAACTCTGCCTGAAGGTACATTCAGTCACAGAATAAGCTCTCATGCTACCAGCAGAATTTACCATCAGATGTGCAAAAAGCTAGTTTGGGAGAATTCTGAAGGAGTGGAGGAAGCAATACATTGAGAAGGAACATCATACTGTGCAAATGACTTCTATTCACGGGCACAGTAAACATCAAAATCCTCCCTTAATGTTAGGCAGAGGAAACAGAAGAGAAGTGACACCACAGTACAGATCCCCACCTGAAGGCAGTGCCAGGGAAAGAGCCAGATGTCCTGCACCACAGCTGCCGCCAGACAGCACAGTGGCACTGCATGGAGCTGAAGGAAACCTGGCAGGGCTGCTCACCCACATCCCAAAACAATCCCAAGATAGACTTGGTCAGCATCCTAGTCCTCAGTGGTGTCTCAGCAAGCTAAAGCAGTTTTGGCCACCTGCCCACTATCAATTCCCCTGCAACAGAAATGGCTTCTGTCACTTGCTGAGCAGTCAAGCACCGCCAGTAACTGCAAACACTACACCTACTCATTTCTCCATCTGATCACAGTTTTTACAGGCGGCTTGAAAATATCTGCAAAGGTAATTTTCATACCATTTTCAGTCTAATAGAAAAAAAAAAAAACTTTCAAGATATACTTCTGATAAACATGTAATAGGTAGCTTCATACTGCAAATATCTTTCCACACAGAATGAAAGGACACAACTGTGCAATGAAATACCAAAAATCTTTACATTAGACACTTCTTAACGCAGAGATGATTCCTTTCATGGACACCAAATAGCTACATTGACTATGTGGATATGATATTTGTGCATTGACCACGTCAATTATAACAGATAAGGGCATTCCCCCCCCCCCCCCAAATATTTTGTCTATCTAAAATACAATTCTGTTACCTAGAACCAGTAGTAACATATACCGGAGTACTACGGGTTTCTCCCCATGGATTTGCTGGATATCACGCAGACATTAGTATGGTCATCAACAAAATGAACTTAGATACTACATCTAAATTCTGCCTACTTCCAGATTGTCACTGCTGTTGTCAAACTGATTCATGTCTCTGCCTCAATAACAGATCAAGTACGCAGAGGGGTGCAAGTTGTAAACCCATATCGATCCAAAAAACAGTGAAAAGGATTACAAAAAAATAATCTGAATACAGATAACATTTAGTTTCTTACTTGTCATAAGAGGCTATTTTAATCAAATACATAAACAAGCATAAGAATGTAAAAAAATTATCATTCACCACTTGGAACAGAATAAGAACTACACCACTCATGGTTATACTCACACAACAGCGCTACTGCTCTCTGTGGAAATTATTAAAACAACAAGATACAAAGTATCTGTTATGATTTACCACCCTAGATCTTATCAGCAACTGATTTTTTTTTTTAACCTACTTTATTTTCAAACATATTTACTTTGCATTACTTTGCACCAGATGCAACAACAGTCCAAACTCTGTATGTTAAATGATACTCTTTTTCTTAGGAAATTTTTCATATCAAACAAAGCAGAGTAAAAGTAAAGGATAACAAGAAGCAATGTAGTCAAGGTCAAGATTGAGTCAGAGATGAAGATACACCAGCCATAAAAAGCCTCAAGAAATCGACAAGAAAATTTCTTCAATTTTCATATCAACTACAACTTAAAATGATAAAAGCTCCAAATTAACATGAATAAGGTTAATCTCTTTTCGTAAGCTATGTATTTTTTTTTTAGAACTTAACATGACTTACATTGCCCTGAGAAAAGACTTACTGTCTACTTTGACCACAGCCTTGTATATAACATGGGATTTCATCAAATAGTATTTGAATCAAATACTGAGTACTCAACAAACTGAGTACTGTTTGATTATGCAAAAGAACAGTAATTCTAATATAAAAACTACTCTTAAAAATATTGAAATACTCAATCTTTGCACAAAATAAACCAAAATATCATAGCCTATGCAGAAACCCTGGAAGCCTTCTCCACCTCTAAGTATATTTACTACAGAAGTCTTAGCTTGTTCTACTTTGCTTGCTCGCACACTTCTTGGTGGGCGTGAGGTGCTGTATTTTAAATAACGGTGGAAGATGCTAAGGAATGGCAATGGTCCTTTTATAACCACATTCTTCAGAGTCTGGTTTAGGCTTCTTTGCAGTCTCAACAAACTGCTATCGAGTGCTGGTCCACAAACTCAATGACCCACTTACTAAAGGCTTTAACAGACTATCATTGCTAAATCTTGATTATACGAACCTCTCAAATGCTCATTTAGCCGTAACAGCAACTATATAGCTTTTGAAGGGTAGTGGTTTATTTTAAAGATAGCATTATGTAAATCCTAAATGGAGCTACTAGCTAACCAAGTAACACTCAGTGTGAAGGTGACTTACAGTACTACCACTTCAGGAAAGAGAAAACCTGTTTATTTGAAAAAGCTTGTTCTAACTTGTTGGATCAAGCACCACTTCCAACTGACAAGAAAAGTTTCATGATCATGTTGAACTTCAAACAAAGATAAGAAACCGTCCTATATTTTTCTTTTAGCCAACCACCTCCAAATGATACAGGTTACAGGAGCCCTATAAAGTACTGTAAAAGATCTTTAAAAAGAAAAAAGCAATCAGGTTTTGTTCTTCCTTCTCCCATTCTTAAGTAGCAGTTCTGCATCTCTCCACCAATTTCTACTAACAAAGTAGGACTTCATTTAAACCATGATCCACGTGGTTCATCATGAACCATGAACCACTTGGTGGGTTTTTAGCTTTGTGACCAAGATTACTGGTAGAAGGAAGGACCCACAGATACTGAGTGGGACATGGGAATGAATGCTTCTTTATCAGTGCAAGAAAAAGAAATTAGTTAATGGATTAACCAGGAGCTGCAGAAAGGCTCAGTATGATAAAACATGTAATTGAGAGATTCTTAGAGCTTTTCTCTCAATGAAAACATGTCAAAGGACCCCTACCATGCCTGCAACTGGGAGGGAAATGCAAAGGTTTCACGCCATATAGTTCAAGGTTGAGGGGAATTCACATGCTGCCTGGGAAGAACCAAAGAAGAACAGTTAGGAGGAGAAGCACTACTGTCCAGGTCTCCATCCCAATGACCTCTACTCACCCACAGAACAGCTGAGGCTACTTCTCCCTCAAGGAGACCATCTGGGGCATCAGCAGCAGTGGGAGAAGTCCCACTGTGCAACCAGGAAAGTGGGAAGACCACCTACAAACAAAGTGGAACAAAAAGTAAAATTAAATTTAAGAAAGCTGAGATGAGTTAAGCTCACTAGATCTTACATTCTAAGAAAATATATTTGAAACTTTAAAGGAAATAAAATTATATATCCCAAGCTTAGAACTGTTGTCTAGTGTGGTTTTAATAAAATAGAAGATCTTATCCCAAAGAAATTCCTGGAAACATTCCAACTACAAACAGCTATATAAGGAATTATGTTTAAATATGAACCAAACTCATGAACAACAGATAGAAATTAACTAGAGGAGACTATGAGAAAGCTACATTCAATAAATTAAACCAGTATTTTATGAACTAACATTTCCACACCCATGTCAACCTACGGCAAAGCAATGATGTCTATGCAATTACTTAATGCCTTCTAGGAAAAATCCAAAATAAAAACACACACAGAGCATCTGAAAGAATTAAGGACTTGGGGGAAAGGCAAGTGACATTTTTATATATATATATATTCCCCCCTCTGCCTCCTCCCCCCACAATTTCCAAAGTCCTATTCTGCCAGAAGAAAATTTAGAGCGTTACACTGCACTACAAAATGACATCCATTATGGTGTACTATCACAATCTGGGCCTTTAGATCTATCAACATAAAGAAAAAAGACCCAAGAAATTTACCAGTCTAAGCTCTATGACAAGGAACCTAGGAGTCTGTTTAGTATGCAGTTTTGTTTAAACACAAAAAACTACAAACTCAACTACTAATCTTTTTTTGTCTACAGTATAAACCTTCAATAGATCTATTACCAGTAACCACTGTTAATTAAATAAGTATAAAAAGAAAATATTTTCTTCTACATAGAAGACAGCTGGATAAAAACATCTTAATTAAATTCTGTATTGAAAAATATTAGATAAAAACATCTTAATCACCTTTGACAATCAATCTCACTCTAAATGTTTAAAATAAATAATCATGTTGAAGACAGATCAGTTATTTGTTTAAAGGCTACAGTCATAAAACCAATCAGGTCTCATATTTATAGAGCTATTTAGCATTAACACAAAGGCATTTTTTGCATGAATGGTTTCCTGGAATTTCAGAAACCCTGGAATGCAAATCCAGTTATGAAACCAATTAATCTTTTAAATTGCTTAATTATCTCTCAGATCCAACAAACAGGCAATTGTAAATATGAGAGAAATAGGAGGCAGAACGAAGGCATTTGTAACTGTAAAACTTTGAATCTACTCCAGAAGAACAACTTCCCTCTTGAAGTGACAGTTACATCTGTAAGGCAGGACCCCCAGTACACCTGCAAGTAGTTGGGCTGCTCTGGTTGGAAAATTTCTCAAGTGCCTGGGTATATTCTATTTGAGATTTGCACATATTTTCATCAGAAAAGGTGAACAAAACAGACTGACAACAGCAAGAAGCATCTTGGGTTCAGATTTTATTTCAAAAGGCTCTTTTCAAGATTTCTGGAGCAGAAAGTTAATCTGTTTTTCCTGTCTTGAGATAGATTAATTTTTACTTTATATATAAAAAATATATATATTCCTTGTGAACAGAATCTTTTTCTTCACTGCAATTGACCATGTTTATTTTGATTTAGTACTAAACCCTGTTCAGATACACTTCTTCCCCCATTTACTTGATTTTGCTAATTTCCTCTTATTTTGTCCACTCAGTGCATTAATATCTTTTCATCTGGAGAGGTTTGCCCCACAGATAACACCAGGAACAGGGCTGCATATTCTCAAGAGACCAGCGCAGTACTCTACATGCTTGCCTATTATAGAATCTCTATCTTTTTTTCAGGTGTGGATTGTCCACAGAGGCTGCTTTCTTCTGCAAATGGAAATAACTCACTTTTTGGAAATCATCTATGTCAAGATAATTGCAAGCAAGAGATCTTTTGTTGTTGTTAAAGCAGTGTTGGACTATTCCATTAAAAAAAAAAAAAAAGTCTTAAAATAGCCTATTTATACTGTTTGTTACAGTCACTAGGTCTGAAAGCCCATTCCACACACTTCCAACTCCTGATTTCAAGCACATTGCAGATGTATGTGTATTCTTTGAAACCCAACTGCAAGTGTCATGGATATTTCCTGAAGCTTTACAATACAAAATACATCATGTTGAAAGAATAATGGGGGGTGGGGGTGGTGGCCCTTTAACCCAAAATTCTTTATATTTCATCCCCAGACTTTACTATTAAGGAGAAAAAAACATCACATTTCAGCAATGTCAACTTGGATTTCTTCAAAGAAATGACAGAAGAGAAGCAATACCGGCATTTCTTGCCAGGGCTGAAAGCAAGCTGATCTTTCTTTTTATTCTAGTGTAGTCTTGGGTAGTCTGCTAGCACCTCTACCTGAGAGCTTTTAAATGTGTTGTCACTTCCAGTCAAATAAGAATGGAGTTTGAAATACAGGAAAAAAAGCTTCTAAAAGGTAAGCTCCTAAGAGGTAAGGAAGAGTAAAGCCAGTATGCAACTACCGTCATTAACTATTGACCCAAGAGACAGAAAAGTAGAGGTTTCTTTGTTTGATTTTTGTTGTTAGGTTTTTGGGGAGGTTGTGGGGTTTTTTGTTTGTTTTTAATTCAATACTGCTTTGCCTTTTCAAAGTCCTTGGCAATCATATGTTCTGTGCATCTTTCTTTGTCTAGTCCAGGTACCATGAAAGATACAAAAAATGTCAGGAAAACAAAGTAAAACATAACTTTGTGTAACAATGACCAGGAGCTTTGTAACACCTAGATGCACTCAACTTGAGGCATCTAGCTGAAGTATCTAAACTATGAACCCAATTTCCCCATGCTGACGTAATGCTATGGACAGGCATGGATATATGCAAAGACAATTCAGACCTTTGGTGGCCTGGATCATTTTCCCCAGCTTCTCTATTAACCACAACACAACTACTCCATACTTCTGACATATTAAAAAAAAGGGTAGAATGTATCAGAACTACAGCTACCAGAAACTAATCTAATCCAAACAGCCTAGTAAAATTTTCAACCCTTTCAAAGAACAGGTTCACCACTGTATTTTACCATGTATAGTAGACCTCTGTTGTAGTATAAAATCAGAATAAGTTAAAATACTGTTCCACATTTGAGAAAAATAAGGAGGACAAATACAGTACTGACAATGACCATGCAGTTTTGGGGACTTTTCTTTAGATAGAGACAAGGCAAAATAAGAGTAGGAGGCAAGACCAAAATACTCTAGAAAGGAAAAGTTTATCCTGTTACTTTTTTGTTTTTAAAATATTATTAGTAATTTATAAACCTATGTTTACATGCTAATAACCATGCCAAGGCTGAGATTATGTTGCAGTGCTGCTAGATACTGCACAAAACCTTTGCTATGAAAAAAAAAAAAAAGGTTTAAGTAGGCTACCAGTAGGGAGAAGAAATATAATTATTAGCTATGAACTTCGTACTACAAGTCATACAGAAGATTATGGGAGATGGTAAAAGCTGCAGTGTAGAAGAGACATTGGTGGGGCAGTTGGGTAAGGCTGATCTGAACAACCAGTTGGAGGAGGGTTGAGAAGAGCTGGAGCTGATCAACCTGCAGAGGGAAGAAACTCTCCATATTGGAAGCACCCAGCAGTAACTCTCATATAGTTTAAACAGCTCTTACTGCTGTTTGAAGGGACAGCTTTAAGGTCGTTATGGCTCTTCTACATAGCTACTTTTTAAAGGCCTTTTACTTCAAGGATAGAAGCTCAAGTGCCCTCATTAACTCAAGCGCAGCTTTGTCAATCTCCAAATACTGTAACATAGACAAGTGGCAGATGATTACTTAACCATATGCTTTAAAGTTACACTGCAAACAGCACATGAAAAAAAGTGAGCACAACTTGATCTGCACACCTTCCTCAATGAGGCTTCAGGGAGGACAATTAGGGAAAGACTGTGTCTAGGAAGCTTCTCACATGATAAAACATTACTTTCATCCTGCTGAAGTTCTTGTTAGAGCAAGCTAGTGTGACATGAGAAGCATTTTTTAAAATTGAAATGCTGTACTTTTTCAAGATTTCCTTAGCTTTAAATTAGCTCCATGAATTAAAAGATTAAGCACTTCATGGGGCAATGGAGATGAGTCTAAAAAGCTTTATGGTTATCTTTCATCTTTGTGAGTTTAAAGCAGCTATCATTATATTAACAGAAAGTTAAGGTTTAGTCTACTGTGCAGGTCAGGATTTTCACACTATCAAAATGCTAAACTCTATAGCACTTCCAGTGAACCAGAAAAGTACCAGAAGATTGCTGAGGCAAAGCGGGGCATTGATGGAAACCAGTGGGGAGAAAGGTACAGATCCCCAAAAGCAAAATAAAAAAATAAATTCCTGCCCTTACTCTGTATTTATTTGCCACATAATTACTTGGGAAAATTAATTTTGGATGCCAACATTTGTTGAACTTTTCCATCTCCCAAAATGTAAATACATGCCAGGAAAGTTTTCATCTGTATTTTAAAACACTTTGAAAGATTCTATTTCTTCAGACAAGACTTCATGGTTACTGCTTCTACAGTTCTGAAACAAGACAAGAATGTCTCAGTTGGACTTGGAAGTTAAATCCTAGACTTTGAAATTAAAACCTGGCCAGGATGAAGGGAGAGTATATGCTAATGAATGTTGCATATGAGGTGAAACATATTACCAAGAGCCATATTCTTCCAAATTAGAATAGTAGTAGAACAAAAATCAAGCCACACTAAGGATTGGTAACTATATCTTCCTCTTCCAAGGTTTGAGGGCAGAAGAGTGCAATAATGTTTCAAATGTATATTTTAAAGTTATTTTGGAAAACTGTCATTCTTCTACAATACCATGGCATTGTAACTGTCAAAGCTATCATTTATTGTAGAACGTATCTTTAATACTTTCATATAATAGAACACTTGCAATTTGAAAACACTAAGATGGAAGCAAGCTAAGAAAACAGAGGATGAAATTCAAACATTTGGTTAATGACTATCACCATTTCTAAATTGGATGTTATTTCTGTTAGTCTACAATTCTTTTAAAGAAGCAAAACCCTTGAGGCTTTATTTTAGAAGTAGTACTGACAGGAATTATTAGTCTTCATGTTCAAAGGAGAGAATGGCATGATCTGAGCACTACCTTCTTGCCTTACATGCTACCATGAGCCCACCCTGGAAAATTTTCCTTACAGTAAACACTCCCATCTTTTTCAGCCACGTAATAATTACACACCTTGTTCCTCAAAGATCTACACAGAAGCTGACAGTTATGGAAGAGGGCATAAAAACCCCTGCAAGCAGGCTTTTTTTTTTTTAAAGAATTAAATTTCATTTTTTATTCCATAAAACAAAGTCAACAGTTCTGTGACTAAGGCAGGGTTGAACATTGCTAAAATACTACCATACAAGCAAAAGTTTTGTTTGGAGCACACAACATGCTTACAGAGGTTGACAAGTGGTATTATTCTGTTTAAATCAGGCAGAGAGAAATACATCAGCTCCAATTTCAAACCTTCAGTAAAGCTCTGGGGCTTGAATTAAGTATTCCACACATAATAAAAGTATCTTCAATTTGTTGAAAAACTTCAAAAAAAACCATCACATTACAAGCTGTGACACAGTTAAGTACTATTCTAAAAGGCCCATTTAATCTTATTAAGAAAAAAAAAAAAAAAGGTTTTATGGAATTGCAGTGTCCTAGTTCACAGAATCACTGAGGAGTTTAGGCTGGACAGGACCTCTGAAGGTTATCTGGTCCAACCTCCCTGCTGAAGACCGGCCATCCCGAGTAGGCTTTCCAGTACCACATCTAGATGGATTTCAAGTATCTAAGGATGGAGATTCTACTATCTCTTTTAGCAACCTGTGCCAGTGCTTGGTCACTCTCACAGTGGCAAAGTGTTTCCTGATGTTCACAGGGAACCTTCTGTGTTTCAATCTGTGCCCACTGCTTCTGGTCCTGTCACTGGGAACCACTGAAAAGAGCATGGCTCAGTCGTCTTTCAACCCTCTGTTCAGGTTTTTGTTGTTTTTCTTCTTTTAAATACGCTTATATATATTTTATTGTAGAGATCCCACCTGAGCCCTTCTCCAGGCTAAACAGTCCCAGCTCTCTCAAGCCCTTCCTCAAAGGAGAGATGCTCCAATCATTAATCATATTTGTGTCCTTTGCTGGATGGTCTCTGGTGTGTCTGTGTCTCTCCCTGTACCTGCTAGCAAGACTCTTCTTAATGCAGGCCAGGATACCATCAGCTTTCTTGCTGCAAGGTCATACTGCTGGCTCATGGCCAACTTGGCATCCACCAGAACAGCTGGAAACTTTTCCACCAAGTTGCTTTCTAGCTGCGTGGCCCCCAGCATATACATGTGTTCTCCTCCTTAGATGCAGGACTTGGCATTCCTCTTTGCGGAGTTTCAGGAGGTTCCTGTCAACCCATTTCTCCAGCCTGTTGAGGTCCTCCTGAGTGGCAGCATGACCTGCTGGTGTAATCACCCACTCCACACAGTTCTGTGCCATCATTCTGCCCAATCATTCAGATTATTAATGAAAATGTTGAACAGGACTGGACCCCAGTATTGACCCTGGGCCTCCAACTAGGCTTTGCAGTGCTGATCACCACCCTCTGGACCTAGCCATTCAGCCAGTTTTCACCTCACTGTCTCCTCATCCAGCCCATACTTCATCAGCTTCTTTATGAGGATCTTACTAAATGCAGTGCCAAAAGCCTTACTGAAGCCAAGGTAGACAATTGTCCACTTCTTTCATCTACCATCAGGGAAAGTTATTAAGTAGGTCAAGCATGACTTCACCTTGGTGTACTCATGCTGACTAGTCCAGATCACTTTGTCTTTCCTAATGGAGCTCACGTACATTATTACCTCACTTTACATTTCGTTTAAATACACTTTATATTTCAGACATATGGCTCCCTGAACTATTTTAATACCAAGAGGAAGAACCAGTAAACTGACTTGTGCAACACACACACAAAAAATAATGGCAGCTTTACCTCCAATTAAGCTTCAGAACCTTTTTAGAAAGATACCCAGAGCTTGACTTTGAAAGTGCAAGTGGTAGGGGGAAAAAAAAAAAAGAAAAAGGAAAAAAATCTACAGCTTAAACAGCCTTAACATTAATGAGATTTTTTTCCAAGCCTCAGCTTGAAGTTGTAAAAGATCCAGAACATGCATCTTCCAAATCCATGTGCCCACCGCATCTAAAGAGATCTTTTCTCCAGTTACACAATTATAAGAAAAATAAACACAAAGTTGCCTTACAAGCTAGAATGAGCTTTTCGGTTCTAAAAAAAAGTTCCAAACACATCTAGAAATCTTTTCCTAAGAGAATAAGCTAGTTATCATTAGTAAGGTTCTTGAACCAATTCACAAAAAAAATAACAGAGAACTCTAAAATAGTATTACTTAACCTAAATTTCCCTGAATGTACTCATAATACTGAAGGGAGCTATGCATATAGAACAAGTAAAAAAAGTAAAACAAGCCGAGTACACATCTAACAACAACATCTAAGGCAAAGTTTATTTCACTGCCCTGAAAAAAAAAATTCTTTAAACTGATCTGTGTTTACTCACTGTTTAATAATCAAGTGGTGAATATTCAAATAATTATCCAGTGAATGTAGTGAAAATGTAGTGAAAACAAGGAAAGTAAAGATGAAAGCTGAATAGCAAGGCTGAAGGAGAAATGGACAAACTCCCTTCCAAAATGAAGTGCGGCTGCCACCCTCAGATTACTACTGTCCCACACTGTTCTTATCCCTCGAGAACCTTATTAAGCTCCTGCTGGTTACACATTTGTTGGCATTCATTGCTTACTTTCTGTAGAAGTTGGACAGAAAAATATTTTTGTATAACTCCTAATGCAATTTGAGCCACTCAGCCAAGCATACATTATGGTAATGTCATTTAAAAACAAAACACCAAAAAAAAACCCCCCACAACACCACAACAAAAACCCCAAACCTAGTCTGTCTATATTACTAGCCACATTGACAAATCTACTTAACTGCTACACTTGATCACTACAACTCATAGCAAAGAATAAATGTCCATTGATAATACATACTGTGGAGAAAACGAAAGAACTATTCATGAGCAAAATGACTGCAGTACAAGATACGTTATTAAAATTGTTCCCTTCTGAAATACAAGATTCCTGTCTAGTTTTTTGAGCTAAACTTCAATTAAAATGAAGCTGTCAACCCACATCAGCTAGTAAGTATGCATTTTAATACAGTATGATAGATGATGGTGGGATACCAGAATGGCTGACTATGTGTAAGTGAAAGAGAGCAGAAGTCCTCAGCGCAGGAGAGACGGGTGTGGGAGTTCATCTCATACAACAGCAACAAGAAAAATTCAAGCTTTGGCCGAAGATGATGATTCCTTGAGAAAGATTGTATTACTGGATGAAATCTTCATTTGGAGTAGGCTGTTATTACAAAAACTTGGAGAAAAAAAAATCACAATGGAAGAAGATGTGTTTTATTTTAAATTGCTAATTTTTAGATTTATGCAATTGCCTTGGCCTTGCTAGTTGCACCACCCCATGTTAGCTTTGCCTCTCTCCCACCCTGGAGCTGCACCAGCACTGGGAACAGCAGCCGGCAATGGTCTCAAGTCATACTTCCTATGGTTCACCACAAAGCAACTACCCTGTGGTGAACCATAAGCTGAAGCGCTGTGGGGCTACCGCAGTAATCCAAGGCAGACCGCCAGTTGCTGAGGAGCTCTGCCAGTTTCCCACACGGACACAGAGAGAAAGCAGAGACAACACACCATGGATTAACCTGTCAAGTGCTCATGAAGACAGCTACACTCTTCCAGCATCCAAGTCAGGTATTTCAGAGCATGCATGGGTATCCCCATAGCAGTGCAAGGTCCTGAGGAGCACATTTTAGCACTCAGTGTCAAGTATGTTATTCTTTGGTTAGGTAAACACTGGGTACGGTGGAACAGCCATGAGAAAAGTTGCCTGTTTACTCTGCCCAGCCTGTTGAACTTTTTCAGATGAGATCTTATGAAAGAGGGGAAAAGCATCCCTTTCCCTGGAGACAGCTAACCATACCCAGCCAGGGTAAGCTGACAGCAGGCAGAGACACAGCAAGCCAGGATCTCAGTGCATAGGAGATCCCTGAGAAAGAAGAAAACAGGTGAACAGACAAGTCACAGATGTAAGAAACAGAATGGAGTCTTCCCAGGGTCTAGGTAGGGGATTTGGAAAGGCTTGCTCAGGAAGCCTGTGAAAACTGCCTGGTTGGAAAGCAAAACTTTGCAAGACAGAACAGGTAAGTTTGATTTTAAGCCATTAACCTTAACATTTCACCATACAGATATGAGTTCCCATGGTACACAGGTTCACTTAAGTTAATATTCATCCTCTTATATAACCTATTTTTAAATTGAAAACTCAGATATTTTAGGACACTTACTGTAAGCACGGAGCAAGACAGTTCTACCACAAGGCATCCAGACCAGCAAAGCTATCAAAACAAGTAGAAAAACTATCTTTGCTTCTCTAAAACATTAAAATTATTCTAAGTTTTGATGTTATCTACAAGCAATTATTTACCCAGCATACTTGCTTTTATCATATATTCTGATAACAATTATCTTGAATGCCCATTTTGATCAGTTTGAATTTCAATTTAAAATTTATTTTGCAAAGTATATGAAAGAGTGCTATAGTTTAAGGTGTGTACTGCATTTGAGTATTTTCACTGGTTACTGCATATATATCATCTTGCTACTAATCTTTACAACTAAGCTTCACTGGGTAGAATTTGTCAATTTAAACTGGAGGTCAGATTGGATGGTATCTTCCGGCTTAGACTATAAGCACTTGGTGTTTGAAAATGCTGTAACTCAGAAGTATGCTGAATTCTACATACTAAAATTACTTATGAGATCAGGAGTAATTAATAAGCCTACTGGAACTATTGATCCAGATTTAAGAGCTTTCAGAATTTCCTAATAACCACTGTAATCTCCTTATTTTAGAAAAATATCCAGGAAACAGTTGTCAGTTATTTCATTAATTTCTACTATTTCAGAGCCAAACCTGTTATAGGTAGTACTATACTCTTCACATTTGTATCTTAGCACAACATGAAAGCTGATATGATTAGCAACTTAATGAGAGATTTCTTCAAATTAGTCCTAAGCACTTTCTCCATTGCTTTTGGCTTTTCTTCCCCAAAACATTCTATTTCACTGCTGAAAATATTTATCCTTTCATTCCTGAATATTCTTCTATAAAAATTCAGCAACTAAAAATTGGGAGTATGATTTTAAGATGATTAATTGTCAGTTAAACTTTCATGAGTTCCTGTTAAGAAACCACTGAAGAATTTATAATTAACAAACAGAGGTGCAGGAGACACTATTTTTAATGTGTCCTTAAAGTGCCAGGATGTTCTTTCACTGTAAGACACTGCTAGATCAGA
Organism: Coracias cyanogaster; assembly: GCA_033124195.1. Classification (NCBI taxonomy): domain Eukaryota; kingdom Metazoa; phylum Chordata; class Aves; order Coraciiformes; family Coraciidae; genus Coracias; species Coracias cyanogaster. The sequence continues at coordinate 147,171 of JAVSBS010021460.1, forward strand.
TTATGTTACAGTTTGAGTCAGAAAGTATAGAGGCATAAATTGTTCCTTTTTGTCCTAAAAATATGACCAATGCCTACATTTAAACATGCCTGCTTTAAAACAATAAATACAGGGAGTTCTGAAATTGTGGAAATCTGCATATGCTCCTCTGTGCACAGAAATCACTACAAGAGAGACTGATTATTAAATTAAATAAATGAAGATAAATGAAGTTTCAACAATATTGAGTTATAAGACCTATATCTTCCATTTATGAAATCTCAATACTAATAGATGCAAGGTATATATATTTGACGTAGGAAAAACTAGTAAAGGAAGAAAGATGAAAAAAATGAGCTTCAGCTCTCTGCAGAACTTCAGGGAAGATCTCCTTTTCCTGCTCCAGTATGTAATGGTTATTTAAACAGATCATCAAATGACCTAATTACACTACATCCTTGCAGCTGTATCCCAACAGACTTTCAATCATTACACTGTTCATTAGTTATCAGGTTTTGTTGGTTTTCCCCCAGTAATTCAAATTTCTTCCTCTCTTTTGCGTCCCTCTAAAATATAAACAGTATGGACAGAAAATTTCAGTGAAGAGCTTGTTACGTATTTCTGGTTTCTCTGGATACATACAATATACTTTACTTGCACAGTTATTAAACTCATAATCATGTGGAAGCTTTAATACACTGTTTATTGCCACTTCCAGAACATTGACTGACAATATAAAAACCTACTCTATCAACATGAAGCCGTACCCTAATACACAGGTACTCTTACATTCAGTATTCCAGCATTTATTATTGCCCCTCATGGTACTTAAGCCGCTTTCCAATACATGTCAGTAGTTCAGCTTCAGGTGCATCTGCAATACTGCTTTATTACATTAACACTTGTTTAAGGCAGACTTAATTCCTCAATATTCCTTGACAACAAAGTGAATAATTTGCAACATTATAAAACCACCAAGACCAGAGAAAATGAACTCAATGTTCTTGTCATCAATTCTTTCCTATCTTGCTTAATATTATGTGATTCATGAACGATCTGGACAGCTCCCAGCACCTACTTACATAGCAAGTATGAAAAATATTATGTAGTTGTAGTAAACCATAGTCAACAAAAATAATGAGGTTATAGATCACCAAGTCAATGCAAAAATCAAATTGCAGAATAGCTACAGAACACAACCCCCTTTCCTCAAGTGTACACAGAAGGTAGGAAATCTCCATGGAAGAAGCCTCACAAAGATGCTTCTGATCAGGACCTTCTGCTGAGCAATTGACTGTGGGAAGTGCTGCTCTGCCCTGCAACAGTTATTGGTCACAGACCCAGGCACAACCTCACTCTCTTGCTTGCCTTCCTGTACAGCACATGTTCTGTACAAAACATTGATACTAAAACTTTGTGTTTGAATTTACTAGGAAAAATTGAAAAAAAGACTTAAAATTACAGACAATTCTAACCATTTTCTTTCGTAGAGTTCCACAGCTATAATACAATAAAACCGATTTCTTCTCAGTGGAAAAAAAACAATGCAGATTAGGACTGCTATTAGCAAGTAACTTCCAAATTCTCATTGTCAGGACTTTCAAGTTTTACAAATAAACTTTATCAAAGGCTGGTTTTCCAAAGCTCTTATCTGTACTTCAGTCATGAATACTTTTTTCCATACTACTTCATCAAAGAAGTGAACTTATCACTTAATACCCTGAGAACAGACAACAGTGATGCTTTTCACTGAATTTTTAATGCTCATTTTTGGAAAAGCCTCCTTCCTGCTTGTGTACCTGAAAGATACTTCACCCCATTACTGCAAACTATTTCTTAAAGTTTGTCATCCTTATAAAAAGGAACAAGATTTTCTTAGTCTGCAGAGTTATATTCAGTATAGAACGTCTCAAATCTGTGAACAGCTGAAATAAAACCAGCCCTTCCCAGACACTTCATGAATGAGAAATTCCTGACTCTGTACAAACTCAAAATACAGTGTATGTGGAGTTGGACTACTCAGGAGAAATACAGAGACAAGGCTCAAACACACAGGGATGAAATAAAGAAAGCCAAAGTTGGGTTGGATTTTAAACCTGTGGTAGGGGTTAAAGCCACAAGGACTTCTGCAGGCTATGCCGGCTGCAAAAAGATTAGTGAAAGTGATGGCAGCTGCCCAATGAATGGAGGACCTAGCAGTAAAAACATATGGGGGAGGTTGCTTTACTTTGCTTTGTGTCAGTCCTTTCCGATAAGGTCTGTCAGCCCTCCTGGGTCTCTGCCACTGCACATTCTTGAGTATGAAGGACTACCTCAGGGTTGATAAAGATGACGTTGGAGACAGCTAAGAGCAAACTGGACAAACAGAATTCCTCAGTCCACAAGAATATGGAGCAAGTCATTGCGGAAGACACACCTAGGTACATGAAGTAAGTGAATGGGACAAATTACCAATGATTGCATTATGCCTATCACTCCCTACAATGAAATGGCTGGTTTGGTGGATGAAGAGAGAGCAGCGGATGTCATTAACCTTGACTTTAACAAGGTTTTTAATATGGGTTCCTCATAACTTTGTAACCAAACAAGTGAGAAATGGACTGGATAGGCATACTGCAAGATTAATGAATAACCTGCTAGACTACCAGGTTTAAAGCACAGTGATTATGGACCTGATGTTCAGCAGGTGAGCTGTTACTCACTGTGCTCCTCAGGCACCTTTACAGTGACTGATACAGTTTAGCATCTTCCTGAAGCTCAATGATGGGACAGGACACACTTTCAGCAAGTTTGCAGATGACACCAAACTGGGAGGAGTGGCTGATAAACAGGAGGTCATTCAGAGGGATCCTTACAGGCTGCAGAAACAGGCTGACATGTTCAATCAACACAAAAGCATTGCTGCTGGGATGAAAGTAACCCCACACAGCTTTATTGGCTAGGGCTAGCTGGCCAGAAAGCAGCTTTGCAAAAGGCAACCTGGGGGCCATATTGCTGGGCAACAGTTTGCAGGAGTCAGCAGAGTGGCCTTGTGGCAACACGGGCTACCAGATGCTAGACTGCATGAGTTAAGAGTTCATCCAACAGGTTGCAGAAAACTATTACCTCTCTCTATCTGTGACTTAGGATGCTACACTGGGCATACAGTTTGGAGATCCTCAGTACAATGTACTGACACATTGCAGCAAGTCCTAAAGAACCACCAAAGCCATGCACTGGCTTTGAAGCACGCAATGTCCAGGTGGAAGCAAACAGAAATGGTATCACTCAGCCTCAAGGAGGAGGCTGAAGTGGAACTAACTGCTGACCTCACCTGCCTGACAGGCAGCCACAAAGAAGACAGCACTCAACTCTTCCAAAAGGTGCCCACCAGGAAGGTGAGCACAGCAGGGTCACAAACCGTAGCAAGGGATGTTCCAGTTAGGCACAAACGTTCTTCATAGGAAAGGTGGTGAAAAGCAGATCTGGTTGCCTGGAAAGCAGCCTGCAACCATTGCACTTGAAAACATATTACTTCAGTTACTTTTACTTAGTTAACTCTAAACAATCCTCTTGGTTAGCTGCCAGATTTCTCTTGAACAAGACTTCTTTCAACTCAATGTACCAGTCACAGTGGGCATTTCTGGTTTCTTATGAAGATAGCTGCATTCCTCATGAAAAAAATGTCAGGTTTGGGTTTTTTTTTTTTAATTTACACTGTAGTACAACTTCTCATTGCATATCACTCACCAATTGTTTTATAGTGTCTTTTCTGAAATCTATTAATCTTTGATTCCAGAAGTTTTTCTTAATTGACCAATTGTCTTGTTCTCCATCACTGTAATAATACACACTTGAAACCATTTATGGTCTTAGAGAATTTTTTTCTCCTGAAGGTCCATGCATAATTTATAACAACCACCAACAGCTGTAATCACCTAAAACCTATCAATTATTAGTCAGATGGCTATATTTTTCCCTGTGCACCAAATAGTGTATCAGTAACTATGGCACTTCCCCACCATATCATATGCTATTTCATAGTTAATGTCTTTTGATCACCTCCATATGGGACATTTCACACATAAATAGAAGTTATTCATCATATCCATATAGTTCCTTTGAAAAGGAAAATCAGCTGTTGCCAGAGTGGGGAAATACTTTCTGAAACATGTGGGAACAAGTGGAAAAGGAAAAAAAGCTGTACAGAAACCCACAAGAATGTTACCACTACAATTTTCTGAACAACACAGAGAAAGGTGGGAAGAGGGAAGAAAGTGATTAAGCAGACGTTTTGTGTTTTCTAAGGAGGATAAAAAGAAAAAAGCAAGGACCTGTCTTTGTCTTGCATCGGTTCTGTTTGTTTCTTCTTCCAGCTAACTATCATGCTCTTTGCTCCCGTTAGAATTGGTAAGACGGCATGGGGGCTTACTAGATGTATCAAAGCAGAGAGCGATGACACTTCTAGCTAGAAACACTACTGGACATCCAGTAGCAGCAGCACAAGAGATAAACAATAGTTAAAAGGGACATTGTGTAATCTGCAGCAAACTAAGAGCTAAGGCATTTATGCCAGCCTTTAGGACATCGTTCATTTGACACATATAGCCAAAACGTATACACTTCCAGATGCCTGGAAGGGGAAACAAGTTAAACATTTATGACTTAATAGCTCCAAGATGATGCCAATAGTTTCTCAGTACTAATTTACTATTTTCTTTCCAGCTCCTGTAACCTTGCTAAAGTGGAACTGTCCACTAAATATCAAATGTGGGATAACTCCATTTCTCTGGAGAGTGTGGCAACCCTTCAGCCTCACCTGCCTCTTATTAGAGATATTAAGATCCATGAGCACACTCATATTTTATCAAGCTCCACAGAGAAATAGTGTTTTTCAGATTGAGAAACTGGAACAGAAAGAATATTTGTTTTTCAAAGGGCCCAGAAGAAAGCCTCCACATTACAGAAAACTTGAAATATTCTGGCTTTCTATGTTTGCTGAGCTACCGGACTACACTCTAAATATCCAGAGTGAAGTTAAGAAAGTCTGATCAATCATTAATATGGTTTTAAGACATTAAGATGGCTTCAAGGCATTAAGGGTAGAAACCTATGACAACATGATAATGCTGCCTAAATGAACTTTCACTTGCAAACATTGATGACAATAAATACAAGGGAAGTATTAAATTATTAATCAACTATATATATATATATATATTAAGTAAAACACTATGAAGGCAGCATTTCCATGTAAGTGGTTGGAAGTCAAGGAAACATTTGACATTTACAAAGATTACAAGATTAGTTTATAAACATGCATATAAAAAACTCCATTAATAAAGCAGATATTTCATACTCCAATGTTCTGGATTCTTGTTAAAGTACTGCTGAAAGATGCAAGGAACAGCAATTTTATTTCATAACAAACCTTTTTTCTATCCCATAAAAGGAACGATTTACCCTTGCATATTCCCAGTCCTCAGGTAAATGCATGTGGCAATGCATTTGTAATCCATCTGTACCCCTGCTTTGTTCACAGCATCTTTTTCTATCATCATGCAAATTTCAACAAATAATGTAAAAATTTACCTACCTAAGCAAATTTATTTGTCAGCATAGACTGCCGTAACAACTCTCTTTAAGGCTTTCTGGAGGCTTCCATTCTGGTTACACAAATTTACCTCAACTCATTACTTATTCAGCAAGATGGCAAATACCATGATGAATGAGTACTCCAAAATCTACTTTTGTGGTTACACTTGCAAAACCATTACAAAATTTACTTGTAAAACACAGTAACATCCAAAGGTTACTGTGGCCAGATTTATTTTTTTATGTACTATCATTGCCTTTTAATACCTTATGAAAGTTATTAGTGCGTCTGGGGCAATTTAGTGTAGAAAACTGGCCAGGATGATTCGTGAAACCTTTCTGGTAACTTTTAGCGATGGTTCTAGCACAATCACCGAAGTCATGCACTTTCCGCTGAAAACCAACACTGAGAAAGAGCTGTAATGCTGATGCTCTATGTAAAACTAATGATTTTCATCACAGAACATTGAGATGTCACCTGTTCTGTAAGGCTATACAAAGAGCAACAGATACTGAAATTACTCCACTAATTTTTCTCACATACAGATGAATTTAAATTACACAGCTCCTTTTACTCATGTACAGATGTACAAGATAGGTAGCAGTTACTATTTCACATTTATCTTCATAGAATGGTTTGTGTTGTGAGGGACCTTAAAGATCATCTAGTTCCAACCCCACTGCCATGGGCAGGGACACCTTCCACTAGATCTGGTTGCTCGAAGACCCAGCCAACCTGGCCTTGAACACTTCCAGTGAGGGGACATCCACAACCTCTCTGGGCAACCTGTTCCAGTGACTCACCGCACTCACAGTAAAGAATTTTTTCTACCTAATATCTAATCTAAATCTATCCTCTTTTCAGTTTAAAACCATTGCCCCTCATCCTATTGTTACACTCTTTGATAAAGAGTCCCTCCTCACCTTTCCTGTAGGCCCCCTCTAAGTACTAGAAGGCTGCCATAAGTCTCCCCAGAGCCTCTTCTCCCGGCTGAACAACTCCAACTCTCTCAGCCTGTTCTCATGGGGTAGGCATCCCAGTCCTCTGATCATTTTTGTGGCCCTCTTCTGGACCCACTCAAGCAGGTCCATGTCTTTCTTATGCTGACAACCCCAACCTCAACACCATACTCCAGATGGGGTCTCACAAGAGCACAGTAGAGGGGGAGAATCCCATCTCTCAGCCTGCTGGTCAAGCGTCTTAATGCAGCCCAGGCTAGAGATGGCTTTCTGGACTGCAAGTGCGTGTTGCCAGCTCATATTCGGTTTTTTATCCACCAACACCCCTGAGTCCTTCTCCACCGAGATGCTCTCAATCCACTCATCGCCTCAGGCTACAAACAATGTGCTATGGATTTCACTGATTCCACTATATGAATACCAACATCTTGTTATTCCTCATGCCTATCATATCATCACCCAGAAGTCTTAAATATTTTAACAGTATTGAAATGAAACACATAATCCCAAACATACCAGAAGCAGTTCAATTAATGAACATATATTTGTATGTAACATCAAAATGCCATACAGCCAAATAGCAAACATAACTTTGAAATGCCTTTATTCCTTTTACAGGGAAATCATGCTCTTCCATCTGATTTTGTCAGATAATTTTTGCTGAAGGTAAACTTCCTATCCTTAATACACTTCCTAGCATTGTATTTGAGCTTTTTAAATCTAGAAACATGCTGGAGACTGAAAATCCTGCTACTCTGAATTCCCTCAGAATCAGAGTGGCCTTTGCAACCAAGAACAACTATTCTTAAACTCTCATGGGGTCAGAGAAGCTAAGCTGTGCTCCTAGTAATACAGAAAGTTTCCTAGGAATCCTCAGGAACAGGCATATTTTCATTTAGAATCGATCATTTTTCCAGAACAATCACCATACATCATTGAGTACTTTTACGGGAGGGGAGGAAATGCTACTTACCAGTAGTTCTGTTAATTGCAGTCTTCCTCTTCCTCCAGCCTACAACAGAGTCCTTACACTAAGCGTTACAGCTCCCACCTACCAGGAAGCAAAAGAATTGTCAATCACAGTCATTAGAGAAGTACCAGCCTGTGCACTTCCATCAAAGTTACATTTCCATAGCATGGAGACCTTAACTGCACGTGAGAATCTAGAAAAACTCCATCACCAAACTGTAACAAAGAAGAAATAACAGGAAAGTATTTTCCTGAGGCATTAAGAGGTTGGAGAGAAGTGATGGCTTTCTCCCCTGCCACACACTTCTTAAATAGGAGCCTCTGCTAAAGAAATCAGAAAGAAAAGAAAGGCTGCTATAAACAGTTACCAGAGGCCAAATGCACGCTCAAGGCACGCATCCAAAATCTGTGCAGCCTAAACACTAAGAACCGCTGAAACTTAATAGGGCATAACAAGTTACACAGGAATAGGACTTCATCGCTGTTATAGACACTTACCACGTCTGCTACAGTAAGATGATTTGCTACTAGGCCAAAAAGTTCAACTATCTGCAGTATTTAGCTACATTGCCTACTGTCCTTTGAAGACAACAGACATGAAAGGACTTATGTTTCTCTATTACTGCAACTTCGACAGGAAAGACTGTACAAAGGATTGATGCATATAATCCACCTTAAACTATTCTGCCTGTACCTGTGTATCAGTAAATTCTTTAATTGCATTTATTCCACAGCTTTTTTAAAAAGGATGTGGACAAGCATCTTATACTTACCTATTCCTTTGGGGAGGACTTATGAAAGTATCTGCTAAATTAATATTGGTACAGAGGGGAAAAAAAATTACCTATTCTCAGAAGTCTTTGAAGAGGAATGTAAAATGTATTGACTAGTGCAAAACAGTGTTTTTAGGAACTGTGTGAGCTGATGCGAGACAATTTACCTGTCTAAAATGAGGACACCTGACAAAGTTATCATAAGATTTCATGCCTTTAACATGCTTTTTCCAAGTATTACAACGGCTTTATTAAAAAAAGGTTTTATTTTGAGGTATAAGTGGTAGGCATATCAGCTGCCAAACTTACTGGCATTATCACATTTAAAACTCAATCTCTGTGGAACTCAAAGGTATAAAAAACTTAGCTGCAGACAAGAATTTGATGTGATGATACATAAGGTGATGAGGAAAAACAAGAATGAGATCATCTTTCTATTTGAGGTTCACCTTTCCTTGGTGCTAACTTTCTTTACAAGGAAGTTTCTCAAAGTTTTTTTAAATTACCTCTTTTAAGAGCCGAGAACAAAAAATAACCCACTGATCCCTAAATGATATAAAGTTTTTGGAGGATTGTCACATATTACTATCATTTACAGAAACTATTCTATAAAGCCAGAAAGCTCAAAAAATTAGCTTTTTCTATTTTACTTTATATAGCATGTTACATGTAGTTGTAAGCAACCAGCAGCTATAGCTATTTAAGAAAGAGGGATAAAATGAGAAATATTAGTAAATGAGAAAAATCATAATTATTTGACAAAATAAATAAAAGCGCAAAAAACATTCTCCAAGCGAAATAAAGAATCCTGGGATTAAGACAGCACATCAGTGAAGCAATACCTGATGGAATTATTGAATTGAGACATCCAGCAAGCTCACTAGATGTAAGGTGAGCATGTCCCAGACAACACTTGATCAAGGTGAGAATTTTGAAGGAATGGAGTTTCTTCTTTACAGATTGCCATGGACTATTCCTGGAGAGTATTCTCACAGTTGTAACTCAAAATGTTACAATTTTTCTGTGCAAAATTGGAGTCAGAGGTCTGCATTTGGGCATTTATATTTTTCAGACAGTGCTTAGGAATAAAAAAAAGATGGCAATAAATTTACCAACAAAATACAAGCAGAAAAAAAAATAATCATGGCAAAGGAACATTAAAAGTACATTAAATGGGGAAAGAAACAAGCATTTAGCTTGTGTGAGACCAGAATTAAAACAGCAGCAGTGCCCATTCTTACTGACATTTAAAACACCCAACACCCTTCAGAAAATGGAGAACCTTTGCACATGAAACTAGCCAGGACAACTGAACAGGAGCTGAAGGTTCCCAGTTTGAAGCCAGAAGTGGAACACCTCCAAAACGTCAAAATTTAATATAACATTTCTCATTAAGTATGAAGCCCAGCAGCTTAAAAAAAAAAAAGTGTCCCAGAGCACTAAAGACTTAAATTGTGTTTTGTGTTCAGAAATCCTGACCCATTAGGCACTATATGAGAAACACTAGAAAAGTGCACAGAACGACTTCAGGCAAATGCCTAACCAATGCTTGCAATAGTTGCTTTAAATGTTACTCCATTCTCCCCATCTCCAACCAATATACAATTATTTACAATAACTGAATGAGTGTTTCTTCACACAGATGTGTTGACCCAGGAAAACAAGCTCATAAGTGGGAAATATTGCAGTTCTTCACCCTGACAAGACTGCACCTTGCCACTACTTGGTATCTATCTTATCAAATGCTCTCTGAACATATTTGTACACCATCAGGCTGCCAAAAGCCCTTCAACAGGTATTTAACACTACAGTGGCTTTCCAGGTGGTGATTTCACCTGTTTCTGTTAGGGGTCATGTTTCTGTCAAAACCAAAAGAAAACAGAGCTCTTAAATTCCCAACCCACAGCTGACCTTTCTGCCTCAGAGAATTAATAGTTTTAACATCGCTCAGTCGTATCTTCTGTACTTCCCCTGTCACCAATTCATCTCATCATCCAGAAAGGAAATTCTCCTTAAGAAGAGTGACACTTTTCCATTCACAATGACAGGCATTCTTCTCAACTGCTGTCGAGCAGCACAAGCATCTTGCAACCTTCTGTCTTATTCTTACCTAGTACCACAGCTACAGAGTTAGGATTTTTTTCTTAGTGACTGCCTTCTTCACCTTCTCCCTTTTCTTCTCAAAACTGCACATACGGATCTTTTCTCAGTTATCCTCTTCAGTCATGTTATTAACACCTCTTCTGTTACTTCCATTCCTAGACCTTTCTGTGTACCATACCAGCTACCATCACACTTCAACCTTTCCTCTTTGATTCTCACCCAGGTCTTAAGCTGTCAAATTTATCATTTAGTTTCTCTCTTCTGTTTTCACATCTAATAAATTCCATCTCTTAACCACGACACTGCTTGTTCCTTTCTTTAATCAAAGTTCCCATTAAATGGCATCACTGAATTTCTTACTTTCCCATTTCTGCTTTCAACCCCTTTGCGTAATGTTAACAAAAAGCATATACGAACACTGATACTTGTCTGGTTTCACACTACATCATGAAGGAAGGCATTTCTGTGCAGCTGTTATCAGATAGAAGCAGAGCATAAAAGTAAACTTTATGAAGCAGCATTTGCCTCTCAATATTCAAACAGAAGTTCTTAAGCTTTCTGTTCTTTGAATTTTGCATTCTCATAGCTACATTCTGATGTAAAATTAACTTGAAGTGAAGAAAGTCCCTTAGAGCCCTAAGCTCCAAAATACTACCATGAGACAGTATCTCATTTACTTCAGTCCTTGCTGGACATTTACTACAGTCCTTGCTGGACTTAACAGAGGTTTCCATCCACGGGAAAAGAAAAGAAAAAAAAACTGTCCGAGAAAGCCTATTTGCTTCTCAAGGTGCACTGTAACAATGCTGGTAACTATAATATGGAGGAGTTCTACCAGGAATGACAACACTAGAAAAGCCTAAAGTAAGTAAAACACTATCATGGGTGCTCAATAGCTCTGCAGCAGAGGGAACAACTAGTGTTTTAGAAAGCATTTTTGCTTTTGTTAATGTAAGCAAAGTCTTTAAGATAAGCAAGAAATTATTTGCTTAAAATACAGTGACTCAAGCCACCAAGAATCATATTTGAAAATGCTGAAAGGAAATAATGATTCCAGTTGCTCCTGATAGAAAGCCCACTATATGCAGCTCTCCGAAAGAAGAAAACCTGGAAAAAAAAGTGCACAAAAGTTCCACGTCTTACTGGGATACACAATCACTGGGGCACTAACTAAATCTTCCACAATGAAATGAACATTAACAACTGAAGCTACTCAGAATTAAGCATCTCAACGCATTTGGAGTCAACAGAATTAACTAATGAAAAAGTATACTAGGATCTTCGGGCTGGAGAAGGGAGAAGATGAATTCAGGGAGAAACAAATTGCAAAGCATGTGAAAAGCGGCAGTGTAAATTTTTCTAAGAAATTACCACACGGATAATTTCTTTAAAATAAGTTTTTAGAAGTATTTTATTATTGAAAGATCTTATAAAAAAAGACAAAAAAAATTTTTTTTTTAAATTTAGAACAACAGTATTAGATATTGCAGCACTGCACAGAACAAACATAATAAGAGAATAGAAATAAATAATAGATAATACTGGTCAAATTTTAAGTTTTCAATACTTCCAGTGAGGCCAAGGACACTAGTATGATATCTAAACCACATTAATATTACCTTGTCTTAAGAAGCTAGCACTTAGCAGCTAAGCTGCAACAAGAAGTGACAGGGTGCTTACTCTGTCCCAAATGCAAATTTCAAGTAAACTTACAAATTTTAATTTGCATTAGCAGTCAGCTATGCATGTTACAATTAATTCAGCTGACACTCACCTAGCTACTATCAGATCACACAGCCCCACATCTTAGAACGACAAAGTAAACCTGATTACAGAAGGATTCAAAATGGTTTGAGTATAGCAAACACTCAACATTGTTAGCCAATAATCAGCAGGATTTAAGACTTTCATACACTCTTCCGTGGATACTTCATGAAACAATTCCCTTCTCCACCAGAAGAGCTATGCCTTAAGATCATATGTGGATAAGCAGAGCTGCTGATGAGAAATATTATCTCTGTGAAAGGAACAGAAGAATATGCTGTAAGGAAGAAAGCAAGCCAAGAAAGGCAGCAGCCTAGGGAAAGTAATTTCTTGAAATATCTAAAAGAAATGGACAATTGTAGATCCAAGAGAAGGGAAGAATTAAAGACAGGATGATTAACTAAACATGATTCAACTTGAAAAGCAAACATACATTTTCATCTAGACACTGTAGTCCTACTACAGGACTGCTAAAATTAAAAGATCATATACAATTTTTTTTTTCAGTTCATTTAGTACACTTACCAGCATTTGCTGTATAGAGAATTTCATTGATGGGTCAGTTGTACTTCCTCTCTAAAGTGCTTTGAGCGGAGCTCAAGTGCATCCTCTTCCTCAATCTTTGAAGTGTTTACCTGTACCACCAGCTTTGAAAGTAAAAGGCAACAGGCAGGCAATGCAGAGACAGGAATGAAGCTGAGTACAACATTCTATTACTCCAAGAAATATTTTAGTGTTGCTCTTCAACTCTTACAGGGACACAAAGTCCTTTTTTTTTTTTTTTTTTCAAAAAAGACTTTTGATACTATTTTAAAAATACAATTTAAAATTGACATTTTAGAATTAAGTCAGCAATGTATCAGTTGACAGAAATATAAGAGCAGATAATCTGAAATCATATACATTATATCACAAATACATAAACCAGAGGATTCTTAATGGATAAAATTATTGGTGTGCTATAACAAAAAGCAATGGGAAAACTCCCAATACTAAATAGAGCAGAATCACTATTGGGTGCTAAGAACTAATGGGAGCACATTATAATAGGAATATTGATGAGTGTGGAATTATGAAAAATTATTATGTCTGTATAAACACAGAGTAAAAAGAATTCAAACAGTAGTGGAAATACTACAGTTGAAGACTAAGAGAGATAATGGTTTGTCCACAATACAGGGGATGGAGTATTTAATGGACAAAGTGTGATTTGTTCAACATTCACAACAAGCATTTTACATTCCAAAAGTGACTAGAAAAGATAACACTATTCTACTGTCTGTCAGAATCATTAATAAAGTTACTTCCAAACCCAAAAATTAAATCTTCAGGATTAAGTGTTTCACGCAAGAATTGCGAAGAACTGACAAGGAGTTGATTTTGACTACTTCTGTTTATGTTCCTCATCTTAATGTTAAAAGTACAAGTGTGCTGCAAAGCATGAGAATGAGGTTGCTTCTGAGCTAATGACTTCAACTAAGGAAATTTCCACCATACTTAAAGGTTAGGAAGCTCACTGACCACTTGGTTTTCACAGCATGCATTATAAGTCTGCTGACCTAGCAAAAAAATACAGCTCCTTATATAACCTGGAACTTCAAGAAAAAAGGGAAAACGGACTTCTTTTTCTTTAAATATAACTAGTAGACAGTCAGGCTGCACAAAGGCAGAGGATTTAAATATGACTATGCAAGAGCAAAAGACTGAAAATTAATTCAGTTTAGTCTCCATCTCTTCTCTATAAGGAAGTGGTAGAAAGAAAAGGGTAGTGTTTGTTGCTTCGCCTACCTTTTCCAACTGCTTATTTTTTTTTGAGAGAGAGTGTTGGGGTTTTGTTGTTTTTTCAAAGGTAAATACGGTTTTAAAATTTTCATGACTAAACTCTAAAAATAGGTTTAAGAATTTTTCTCCTTGACGATGGTAGCATAGAAACAAAAGTATTAGAAACAGTGGTAAAACATATCCTGTACCTCTACATGCAATCAGCAAGGAGCAATTTTGTCATAATATTGAAGTGAGAATACTTCATAGTATCTGGGGAAACAGCACAGAATAAAGCAGAAGCCTTGACTAGAGAGGAAAGGATTTTATTATGGAGAACAGTGAACCTCTCCCTAAAATGTTAATCCTAGAGGTGAATTAAGTGAAACATAAGAATATGAAGCTCCCTCTACTAGCTGAGAAAAAGTCAACACAAATGTTAGTACGTAAAAGAAAATGACTACAGGCAGAAAACGGTAATAGATAAAATTAACAAGAAAACTAGGAGACAGTTTCCATCATGTTTCTTGACTAACCAAGAAGAAGTTTCCAAACCAAGCTACCAGCACTACAACATGGATTATAATAAAGTCATACTTGCTACAACAGAAGTGAAAGCTACAGTGTTATCAATACCATAATGTGCACTGAACACTTGCTTATGATTCAGCACTGTTTTCCAGGCAAAAATGCCAGAAATATAGCGGTAGAAAAATTCAGAAATATGGCAAGACAAAAATTCTTCTGCAGAGAACCTTAAATCCTACATGTATCAGTAACCCAAAATCTGTCGTTATGAATGTCTGGAAAGTGAGTCAGGGACTTCAACACTTAGCCCTTTTCCCCGATTCTTAAATTCTTGATCCATCATTATTTTCTTAAATCTCTTCCCCCCTTTTATTTCCCCTTTTATAGATCAAGAACTGAAAACTGAGATGCAGTTGGATTCCTACATGGCCAGGACCTGTGGTGGGAACAGCTGAACAAGGGGACTCAGACAGTAGTCATCTTTTCTATCACTCCTACACAACATTCACAGTAAGAACTGCAAAATATCTAGATGACTTCTCAAGCCACAAACAGTGGAATTCTCAAGCATTTTATTTTTGGGGGGATGCTAACAACCACAATCCATTTATGAACTTAACAATAGAGAGAACACTGTATGTATGACTGTAAAAGAGATACTTCACATTTTCACAGATAAAACATCTGTACATTTAACATTCCTTTTGCTAAGCCTTAATGGGTCAAGGAAGGCAGCAACCACTTGAAAGAAACCACCCTTGAAAGAAACTAATTCTACCATCGCCCTCAGGGAAGGAGATCAACACCTTCATACACACAAGCAGAGTGCCTAAGAAGTTTTGGAAAGCCCAGTTCTTGCTTGGCTCATTTGTTCTTTGTACCAGCTGCAGCCCCACTTCTGCAAAGCAAGAGGAGCAAAGAGCAGCTGGAGACGTGGCCTCTCAGAGGAGAAGGACAGCTGTCAGTAGTTCCTGCAAATGCTCATAGTCAGTAACTGCAGCCTGTTCTTCATCTCCCACCCTGGCCAAACAGAGCAGAGCAGGGCCACAGGAGGAAGGGCCATGGTACTGCCCTTGAATACTGTGATCTCCCTGGATCCAGCAAAACTTTGTGAGCCTCAAAATGTCACACTAAGAAATGCTGCTCTGCGAAAGTTATGATCACATCATGATCACTTGGCACGTGCAGCATTAGTGATAAAGGTCTAAATACTCTAACTCTTACAGTTACTTCCTCAAAAACTAACTGAAAGTGATGCAGGGTTTGGTAAGGTTGTTTTTTTTTTTTAATTCCAAAGAAAATTCCCTTTTAAGGGACTTACCTTATCCAGGGGCCAACGAATCCACAGGCTCAAGATTGATGGAAGTCAGGGACTGGAGAGCTGATAAAAACTTAATCCACCTGCTAAAAAGGATCATGCTGGAGCTGGTAAGGACCACTGGCTGCATAGTCCAAATCTAATTCACTTAAGCCAGTGTGATGTCCCTAGAAAACTTTACTGTCTAGCTTCTTGGCCAGGCAGAGTCATAGAAGCAATGTGAAACCAGTAAGCCAGGGTGACAGCAGCTGCTAAGGGCACACAAGACACACCACACGAATCCATTGCTCCCCGAAGTCGCTCTTGTAAGGAAACAGAAAAAGAATATTCCACATATAGCTATATTGGAGAATTAAAACACTTACATCCCAGTCAATTACACCTACTGTGAACTGGAAAGAGAATCACAAGGCTGAAATGAAATTTCTTCAAACAGAAGTTGGCAAAAAACATATTCAAACTGTTTTCTCCCCAGGCTGACAAGACCACAGCCATGATTTGGACATACAAACCAGTGCTGTCAGTCTTCTGTCTCTCATTTCAGAATGACTCATTCATTTCAGGAATTCAGAAACACCCTTTCTAAATAAAGCCCACTGTATTTGTACAGTCTCAGTACAACCCTGTACATCAGGATAAAACAGCGTTTTAAAGTCAAGACACTCTTCAAGCAAGCATGTCTCCCAATCCCACAAGCAGACATTACTCAGTGTTTCACATACTCCAAAACAAGGCCCAATGTAACCCAAGGCCGATAGTATAAGGTATTTTCCCTTGCTGTGGATTTCCAGCTCCTCTCTCTAAACAGACAAAACCTCATCAGGACTCCATGCAAGACCTCTGTCATTGCTGGTTATCCTCTCATCAACAGGACAGAAGTACACCTTGGTGTCTAAAACTGCTTCTCTGAATGCATATGCCACAGCTATCCTTTGAATTGTGCTCAAAGTATTATGAATGAAATAGTATTATCAGTGTCTCCAAGAGTGCCCATACCATTTTTTTTTTTCAGTAATCCCCTTTGCCAACACTGAACTCCTGAGGGCTGCCATGACTTGCTTAAGAAGTTTATTCTCTTTCTACCTCTCTGCAATGGCTTCATCAGAAATCATCATTTCCAGACAGTCAAAATTGAGATGTTATAACATCAGTCTTGCTTACACTTCATCTGCTTAGTACAAACTTGCTTTCATCACCAGTTTAGTATGCTAGGCTATATAGTGCCTTAAATGACAGCATTAAGATTCACCAGACATCACACAGATCTCGTGTATCAGAGCTCTCAAGTTGCCAAGGTCCAGCCACCAGCTATTTTCAACATGGCATAAGGAAGTACAGTCAACACGCTTCTTTCTGAAGACTATTTTCTATGCACAATTTTTAAAGAAATGTCAAGTTCTAGTTAAAAAATAAATACAAAAATAATCAAAGTTTGGCTATTCAAATGGCTATCATAATAACAACCAACTTCCTCAAACTCAAGAAATACGACCTTCATAATACTATATGAAGTAGGTAAGTAATAACTTCATGTGAGGAACTGAAAGCACATATTCGAGATAAGTAATTTTCAAAAGGACATCTATATTATGCATAAATACCCACTGCTTTTACACTCCGGATAAAGCCTGCTGAACGATCTCTGTGGTATTAGCTTGTAGGTAGCCATTATATGGAGCTGGATGACATGAACAGGACACAAGAAAGCAACTACACAACATTCTGAACACCAAGATGCTTCTGGCATTTCTGTCAACAGTGCATTTTTAAACATAGGTTTGCATTAAAGCAGATTCCTTTTTAGTATTTGAGGGGTTTATTTTAACTTCTTTTCCTATGATAAACAAATCTACAGCCAAAATTGCACCTTCCTGCAAGCTACTCTAATATTTGGCTGAATTTCTTTCCTTTACAGTATTTCCTTCAGTGTTTCCTTACACATTCCACAAAGACTCTTTAGTCAAACATTAATAATTTTAAAGAAATATTAAAGACAAATCAGCTTCAGACACATATACCAATAAAGAGCTTTTCAAAGCAAGCCACACTGCCAGTGTTTGACAGCCTACTATCTCCTTCTTAAAGAAAAATCCAAAGCAACAAAACCAGAACCAAACCAAAGCTGTACAGACTAGACTGAGAGTTATAACTAGCACCATCTAGAGCAGAAGTTCCCAAATAACTGTATCACATCCTCAAAGTGGTACTGCAGAGCTGGACAGTAGCTGCAATAACACTTGCATTTCTTGGTTAACTGTTCAGAGTAGATCACAGAGGATGAAGCAAGGAATGACACGTCCATGAGGTGTGAGCATGCCCAAACAGATCATCAGAAGACAGTACTGATTCTATGCTGGGTAACTGGGAAAAAGGCAGTTAGGAGTAGGCATAGTAGTGGTAGAAAAGTGAAAGAGTAAGACAGTTGTGCACAGCTGACTGCAGCACTGGAAGAAAATCAGAAGTGGGAAGAAACCTTTTGCATATAAAATTTTATTGGGACTTACTGAGAAATAAGAGACTTGTACATTTCCTCCAAGACATTACATTCAAAAGGACATTCTCATTCATGTGATTATTCCTGACATGCAAAATAAGGTTATAAACTAACCATCAGGAACCCATAAATGAAGAAATATGAAGGTATGGTACAAGGGCAAGTGTAGAGTTTTGCACTTGGGAAAGAATAACCCCACGTACCAGTACAGGCTGGGGACTGCCCTGCTGGAGAGCAGTGTAGGAGAAAGGGACCTGGGGGTTCTGGTGGACAGCAGGATGACCATGAGC